>RCUC01057607.1:0-40811 GCA_003697995.1 Taxidea taxus jeffersonii | reverse complement strand
GATCGAGCCCTGCATCTGCATCATCGGGCTCTCTGCTCAGCGGGGTGCCTCCCCCACCTCCCCTCCCCCGACTGCCTTTTTGACTGCTTGTGATCTCACTCTCTGTGTCAAATAAATAAATAAAATCTTTAAAAAATGGCATGGAAAGAAAGAAATTTTTATAGGATAACTAAAGAACAAGGAAGAGACAAATGGAAAACATCTGATTGGCTGTGGTCACATAGTCGATCTTGTTCAAAGTGAGAGGCCCAAAGTTGGCTTGGCCTTTGGGGATTGGCTGGCTGAATATACTGGATTTCTGCTCAGCAGAGCATTTAGAGGGACACAAAAATTAATTAAGTTTTGGTTCCCTGACTTTGCACCCTGGGCAGAAGCACCTCCATTATGGCCTAAAGATTTATTTAAAAAGAGGCACAGGGATGCCTGAGTGGCTCAGTTGGTTGAATGTCTGCCTTTGGCCCAGATCATGATTCCGGGGTCCTGGAATTGAGCCCCGAATTGGTTCCCTGCTCAGCGGGAAACTTGCATCTCCCTCTGTCTGCTGCTCCCCCTGTTTGTGTTCCCTCTCTTTCCCTGTCTCTCCCTATCAAACAAAAAATCTTAAAATTTTTGTATAAAAAATAAAAAATAAACAAAGGCAAAGTCATGTCTTGAAAGGGACCTCAATATGCAGAGCTCTGGCTGACAGCTGGGTCTCCATTTTGCTACTGCTTCTCTGCTCACATCGATACTATAGTTCTGGGGTAGCAGGAAAAAGGCAGCCCTTGGTCATCATCAAACCATCAGGCCAGACCAAACTATCAGACCTGCTTGGGTCTAAGGAAGATTTCAAGCACTTCCTGCTTCCAGTCATCAGCAAGATGCAGGAGGACATTCCAATTTGCTCTCATGTGCAAGCAAGAGTTTATATGCAGAAAAGGAGCCCGCTGTGGAAAATGGACAGTTTGCTCATCCAAATAAAAACCATGTGAAGGCCTCGAAGAAAGCACCCTGGATCGTTTTTAAAATCCAAAAGACAGAGTGCAGGGGTGATCAAATAATGCGAAGAAGGCCAAAGAGAAGGCCAAAGAGATTCTAAAGGTGGCAGTGAGGTATTGATTAACCTAGTCTAGGAGATAGAGAAAAGCAAATAAATCGTCTTGGAGAATCAGAAGTTTACAGCCAGTGGTTTCTGGTCAAGTGATGGAGATTGACGGACACCACAGAGAAGCTGGAACTAGAGAGCCTTTTGTGTTTTCTTCCTCTTTCTCTCCTTCTTCTCTTCTCTGTCTACATGTTATCCTCACTTATACTATGGTTCTATAATGGTTGGTCTGTGGTTGATGACTTCAGTATGAATTTGGATTCTTAAATGCTTGTTTGGGGAAGTAACTTTTTTTTTTTCTTTTTTGAAAATGCTCTCGCACAAGAGAATGAAGGCCTCGATTGTAAACTCCTGCAGGAGTTGCATTGGTTTCTAGACTTCGGTTATTTCTAAATGTCGAGGTGCTTTGCCCTTTCTTGTGTGACTGGATAGCTCCCCCCGAACTTTGGGTCTGGATGTGACTCGTAAGACTCAGGATTGGGTTTCTCCAGCTCTAGAGGTGCTGAAGGAGCTACATTACTGCTAGAAGACGGCCCCATGCTGCAAGTGCTAACGAAGCTGAACAAGGGACCAGACATCAGCTGGGGCTCTGAATGGGGCTGATATGGCTAGGATAGAAGAATCAGAAGGAGCAGAGGATGGTATTGACTATATTTTGAGACTTTAATTTCTGGGTGAGGCCAAAGGAGGAGAGATATGTTTTGTCCAAAATTTGTATTTCATTACATTACATTATTACATCATTACATTAACTGACATAAGTGTTCGGTCAGTTTGCTTGGACAGCCTAACTCAGCTTTATTTGACATGGAACCTAGAACAGAAGACAAGATCTTCGTATTCTATACAGGTTGATAGAATCCCCTGATGCATTTCAGGGATTCTGGACATAGGATGAAAGAGATGTTTACAAAGGCTGTTGGGGGTTGGGGAAGAAAAGTGAGGACTGTCTACTTTGGACCCTACATTGAACAGGGAATAGGTATCTTCAAGGTTCTTTGAGTAGTCCAGGCTTAAGTTCACTTACGTAGCAGAACTGCTAAGTATTTGGGGTCAAAACCTTACTAGGAAGGGAAAAAAGGTTGCCATGTTAACAAAGCTATTCATTTGCTTGAAAAAGGAAAAGGATACATTAAAGTGCCAAAAGCCAAACTGGGAAAAGAAAACAGGCATATACGAATGGCATTAGCAACAACACAAGACAACTTTATGTTAAAAGATAAATTGAGTGATAGTACCTGATTCCTAAATATGAAAGCAGGGACTAGAGCAGTTGATAAAAGAAGTGAAATATGAGGGCTGCCTTAACAATATGGTAGGATTTGTAGGAGGAGATTATTCATATCAAGAGAAGATATCATCATATAAACAGTTTATACTACCCTATGTATACAATGCCATTTCCAGCACTGTAAAGAATTAATATAGGAACAAGATGTTTTTTGGTTCTCAAAGACATTCCAATTGAAGGGAAACTTTTGAATTATTTCCATGGGAAATAATGTTGAGTAAAATAATAAATGTGCTCAAGTCCTGTTTTTATGGGTTGCACAAAAAAGATCAAGATGGCACATATGTGAGCTCAACTAAAAAATGGTTTGCTTGGCTTTAAGAATTCAGAAAGAATAATAATTGAAGGAGTCTTAACAACGACGGCCTATAAAACTCAAGACACAATACCATTTCAGGTGTGAATGGCTTTCTTTGCTTCCATTTTTTTTTTTTTAACCACTTTTAAGTTAATGAGACCTGCATTGCACGTAGCCGTATAAATGAGACACAGCTGTATATATCTGAATTACTTATCATTTTATACTGATGCATTTGTGAGGCTAATGGTGAAGGGAAATCTGCTACTTACACCCCACTACACTCTTTTACAGGGTAGATGTGTTTTATAGAGAGGTTGGGAGCCAGGTTTAGATTTTGCCAACAATCTCCCTGAGTAATGACATTTTGAACATGGCATTTAAGAAATTGTATTCAGCAATATAAAATACACGCTATTAATATAAACGCAGGCAACCATAGAATAGAAAACATTCCTTTAAACCAAATAGTAGAAGCTGAGAAGAGGCAACAGAATGATACCTTTGGATTAGAACAGGGAAGAGAGGAAAGTAGGACACAATTAGAGTCAGGGCCACTAAGGAGGCATCTAGGGAGCCATGCATCCCACCGAGAATCTATGGGAGGGGACTGAACATAGGACAAGCAGAGGTTTCCCTGTTCTTCCTAGAGCTGACCTTGAGGGCTAGTGAGATTTGAAAGGTGATGTGCAAGGCAAAAATAATGCAGACAAAAATCAAGCGAAAAAAAAAAAAAAGAAAGAAAAGAAAGGGAAGAGAAAGGAGGAAAAGGGAGCGCTCAACATCCCTGATGAAGAGGCCAAGTGGGAGACCAGCATAGTGCTTTCAAGTCTAAAAGTCTAAAAAAGCCAGAGATTTCCATGCTGCTGCAACCCACTACTTCTATGGTTGGGTGTCAGAAGAACTGGGCTTGAATTTTCATGTATGTGAAAAAGTGCATATCCTTAAACACGAGAATCATACTCTATGAGACATTTCTGAAGAAAGAAGGACTGAGGGGGGAGATTATTTATACAAAAAAGAAACACAGTATCTTTTGTCTCAGGCTCGATCTAGGCCATGTGCCCTTTGATGGGAAAGACAGACTCTCCTTAACTTCCTTAAATTGCTATTTCTCTCTCCTTCTATTTTTTTTTTTTTTTTGGGGGGGTGAGGTTTAAGCACATAGTTGATTTTTTAAAAATTATGTGTATTTACTTTGCAATTCCACAATATTAATATACTTGAACTTTTGTTGTTCTTATTTTATTTCCTAGTTTCCCCTCATTAAAACCTCTTAATGGAAAATTTATAAACATGTTTATGTGATGTCTATGGCAGGAATACCTACAGAGTACGACATTCAGATTTAGCCACTTAGGCTGAAATCTCCCTATGAACCAGCAGTGTGCTACGTGTTAGGGTAACACACTCAGATTATCCTTGTATCATTGTTGTGAAGCAAGCATTTTATTTTATTTTATTTTATTTTTTTTGGAAGCAAGCATTTTAAAAAGAGTTTTTATTTTGAAAAGTTTTGGAGCTTATGTGAGGACTGCCTTTGATCAGGCACTTGGCAATTCAATAGTTTAGAGAGGAAAATATTCAAATGTAAGAGAAATTTCACCTCTTATCTTAAATGGTAGAGGCATTTGCCCTTGAGAAATTCTTATAGGAGTGAGGCATTTATAGCTAATGACATTTTCACAATAAAAATTGGTGTCATTAAATATTGTATGAATACATTGTCATTAAGAATTAACCTTGAAGGATGGCTGGGTGGCTCAGTCCTTAAGCGTCTATCATTAGCTCAGGTCATGATCCCTAGGTCCTGGGATCGAGTCCTGCATCAGGTTTCCTGCTCAGTGGGGTGCCTGCTTCTCCCTCTGCCTGTGCTCCCCCAGCCTGTGCTCCCTCTCTCGCTGTCTCTCTCTCTCTGTCAAATAAACAAATAAAATCTTAAAAAAAAATTGAGGAGTACCAGTGTGTCTTAATGGGTTAAGTGTCTGCCTTCAGCTCAGGTCATGATCTTGGGGTTCTGTATTAAGTTCCATGTCAGGCTCTCCACTCAATGGGGAATCTCCCTCTCCCTCTCCCCCTACCTCCCCGTTGTGTGCTTTCTCTCTCTCTGTCTCTTCTCAAACAAATAAATCATTTAAAAAAATTAACTTTGATTACCAGTCTTGATTTTCTGAAATCCTGTATGGCTCCTAATACATTAGTTCATATGCTTTTATGTGTATATTATTTTTACCATCTGGACAATATTAATGAGAAATACTAGCTCCTCAACAACTTTATTGTTCATACCAGTACCTTAAGTAGGATCACTGAAATATTCTTTACAGTGCATGCATGCAAAATTGTTTCCACTATAAATTACTACTGTAGTATTTTCGGTCACAAGTGCATGTGCATATGTGTAAATCTATGTCAGGTTTCATAGGCAACCTTTTAAAAACCTACCTGAAATTTGAAAAATTATCTGTAGAAGGTATTTTTTCCTTCAGGATTATCTGTATTTTCCAAAAATTTCCAAAAATTAAAAGGTATTTAAACTTACTCCAAGGAAAAAAAAAAGTTTTTTATTGAAATAATTATGGATTCATAGGAAGTTGGAAAATAGAGTACAGAGAGGTCTGAGGTACCCTTTACCACATTCTCCTTAGTGGTTACATTTTACATAACTACACCACAACATCAAAACCAAAAAGTTGACAAGGATACAATGTGTGTATATAGTTCTAGGCCATTTTATCATATGTGTAGATTGTGTAACCCATGCATTCAAGATACAGAACTATTTTATCACCACAAAGATCTCCCTTGTGCTACTCCTTTATGGTCATCTCTCACTATCCATAACTCCTAGCAATTTCTAATCTATTCTCCATCTCTATAATTCTGTAATTCCAAGAATGTGATATAGATGGAATCATAGAATATGTGACCTTTTAAGACTGGAGTTTTTCACTCAACCATTGGGGAGAGGCCCATGCAAATTATTGCTTGTATCCATGATCGATCTCTTTTATTGCTGAATAGCACCCCATAGTGTGGATGTCCCGTAGTTTGTTTAACTATTCACTACTGCAGGAAATTTGAATTGTTTCCAGTTGGGAGCTGTTACAAACAAAGCTGCTATGAACATTTGTATACAGTTTTTGAGATTTTTTTCTTTCAATAAATCACATTTCAGAGCTGAGACCAGAGAGATAAATAAATTGTCATAAATAAAGTAATAATTATATATTTGAATACTCTTGACAAAATATTCATTTTAAAATAATATCTTCACAAAAACATGATTATTTTTGGCATGATGTATGCACATTGACTCACTCATTCATTCTTGAAAATGATTGTTAGAGAACTCAGGACTCGAGCTGAGTGCTGGGGCAAGTTGCCTTCCCCATCAGGGCTTTTATAAAATGGTGCCATTGTTGCATACAGGTAGCTTGCTCTATGTTCGTTGGTTTTCACAGTTTCAAATTTTAGCCAGAAAATATTTATTCAGAATTAACGTGACTGCTATACTAATATTTAAACGTGTAGTCTTAAATTTAAATTCTCTGAAAGATTTGGGTTAATATATTTTGCCTTATTTTAGGAAAGCAATTGCCAAGCATGCATGCACAAATAGACAATCTACTTTGGCAAGGTGTGCAATTCAGTACTTCTTTCAAATAGGGGTGAGGTTCAGATGGATTTTCACTTGTAGCCTGTTCACAAATTAATGAATTCTTCTGCCTATTCTGTGTCCTTTACCTCCCATAGCATAAAAAATTGATCAACCGTCCACAGAGTACCAAAACAATTTCTACTGATCCTGTAGGTAAGAAATATTTGCTCAGTCCTCCTTACAGGGACACTATTTTTCCTCTTATATTTGATACTATGTGAATCGTGTAAAAAAGGGTGGAGAAAGTGACTTTGCAATTAATGAATAATTACATTCATCAGCCTAATAAATGAGTTTTCCTCTGGAAATCATACACATATAAACCAAAACATTCTCAAATATGGGTGTAATTAAAATTGTTAAAATCTCTAGGAAATATGAACCCTACTAAGATAACAGTAATTGCTTGGTTTGGTAAATAAACAACTACAGTTTGCTCTGAAATGTTGACAATTAATTCATGGATCCAAGTGTGATCACTTCAACTTTACATTTGAGGCCAACAGATTTTAAAGAGAAGTATGTTGGTATGAAATCACAAAAAAGGATTTGATAGTTGATTGTGGGTATACATGATTTAATTATATAACAATGATGTGGACTTCAAGGTAGAATTTGACTTTTTTTTAATGATTTTACTTATTTATTTGACAGACAGAGATCACAAGTAGGCAGAGAGGCAGGCAGAGAGAGAGGGAAAAGCAGGCTCCCTGCTGAGCAGAGAGCTCGATTCGGGGCTCGATCCCAGGACCCTGAGATCATGACCTGAGCCAAAGGCAGAGGCTTTAACCCACTGAACCACCCAGGCACCCCAGAATTTGACATTTTTATTCTATTTTAGCCTTTGAAATAATCATTTCATAATGTTATATGGTCACTAAATAATTTATTGGTCTTCAAATAATTTATTATTTGATCTTGGTCTTCAAAAGATATCAGTGAGTCTGCTTTGACTACAGTGTCGGGCCACCACTGATGGCATAGTATTTCATTCAGGGGCTACCTGTGTGGATTGTATGTGCAGGCTTTACCCAATTACATTAAATGTGAGGATGGGCATAAACTTTCGTGTTATACACCACCTCAGAGGCAATAAAAACCATTTTCAAACAAAGAGCAGGTGATGTAGAAAAACTAAATTAAACATACCAAAGCCCAAACCAAGAAAACCCAGCAAAGCAAACCAAAAAAACAAAACAAAAAAACCAGCAGTAGTGGGACACCTGGGTGACTCAGTTGGTTCAGTGTTTGGCTTCAGCTCAGATCATGATGTTGGGGTCCTGGGATGAAGCTGGCATCAGCTCCCCTCTTGGTGCGGGGGCGGGGGTGGGGGGTGGGTCTGCTTCTCCCTCTCTCTTCGCCCCTCCCCTTGCTTCTGCTCACTCTGTTTTTCTCTCAAATGAACAAATAAAATCTTGAGTGGCAGCAACAACAACAACAACAAAAACCAAAAATGAAAACAAAACCCAGAAGTAGTATATGAAAACCTGGCAAGTTTTGTAGGGTTGTTACCTCTTGGAGAATTTGATGTCTAGAGAAAAGCACTCTCTCTGCCATTGCCAGCAACCAGCGGAGAGCACAAGAGTGCAATGATCTTTCCTGTGTGTAGAGGAAGTCCTAGGTTGTGACAGTGTGAGGTCTCTCAAGACCAAGATGCTGCAGGAAGGATGGTGGTAGGTGAGGTCAGAGCAGGTCAAAACTGTGAGAAGTTTTAAATGCCAAGTTAGGACGTTCAGACGGTAGGAGGAGCCTCTATGAAACTTACTAACAAGGAATGGGTACAATCAGATGAGACTTTGAAAACTGTTAATTGTATGGAGAACTAAAGTGGGACACAGCTGGTAGCAGGGATAGGAGTTAAAGTCCTGGGTCTCAATACTCCAGAAAAGAGAGGCGGGGGCATGACTGAGATTTTCAGTAAGGCTGGCAAGGGGGGAAGTATCTGAGGTATGTTTAGAGTTAGGACATGGGTGTGGGGGATAAGAAATAAGCACCGAGAAATTTGAATAATAGTATGTGTCTCAGCTTACTCAGCAGAGTGGTCACATTCACTAAGAAGTGCATAGGGTGAAGGAAGAACCTCGTTAGAAAAAGGGCAACGGGGCACCTGGGTGGTTCAGTTGTTGGGTGTCTGCCTTCGGCTCAGGTCATGGTCCCGGAGTCCTGGGGTCGAGCCCCGCATCGGGCTCTCTGCTCGGTGGCAACCTGTTCCTGCCTCTCTCACTCCCCCTGCTTGTGTTCCCTCTCTTGCTGTGTCTCTCTCTGTCAAATTTAAAAATAAAAAAAAATCTTAAAAAAAAAAAGAGAAAGGGCAACGTTGATTTTGACTTTAGAAGCCTGCAGCTTGGGTTGGCTGTGATATATACTGGTACAGAAAATTTGGAGATGAATATTGCAAATGCCCTCCAAGCTGGGATATCTCTTTTCTCTTTCTTTCTTTCTTTTAGATTTTATTTGTGTGAGAGAGGGGAGCACAAGTGAGATTGGGGGGAAGAGTAGAAGGAAAGGGAGAAGCAGACTCCCCACTGAGCAGGGAGTCCAACACAGGACTGGAACCCAGGACCCTGAGATCATGACCTGAACAAATTCATGGAGGGGAGAGGAGAGAGAAAAAAGAGGCCTGAGAGAGGAAGTAGTAATTCATCAGAATCAGGAGGAAGAGAGTCAACAAAGGGGTAAGAGAGGGAGGAGGAGAACAGGGCAGGCCTTAGAACCCAGGGGAAGGAGTGAAATGCTTTCTGGAAATCAGAGAAGGTACAGACTGAGAGTTGTTAGCTCTTCTGAGTCATAATTGGGAGGGTACTAGGAAGATCAGAAAGAGGATTCTACAGAGTTATAACAGACAGCATATAAGTGAGCTGAAATGATGAACTTGTGGCATTGAGTTTACATTAGGCATAAAAATATTTTATGGTTAAAGGGAAGATGGAGAAAGCCTCGTAGCTTGAAACAGTAGCAGAGGCAAGGAAAGGCAAGGCCTGAAGCATGGGAAGAACTGTGTGGTAAGGAGGAGACTGAAGGAACAGGTCTGAAGGGAAATTACTTGGTGAAGAACACTGTAGGGAATGGAATCTGGCAAACGTGGAGGGCTGAGATTTTACAAGACAGTGATTTCTAAATGAGAATGAGCTTTAAGAGAACTCAAGTCAAATGCCTTTGGGTGAATTAGGAGAAACGGACATTGGCTGAGTGAAACAGAAAGTGAGTGGGATTTAGGCTTAAGGATGCTGGGGAAGTTTTGGGTCATTGCTGGGAAAATTTTAAATTGCATTTAGGAAAATGCAATTTTTTTTTTTTTTTAAGTGGGTGTATTCACTGCTATAAAAGCTTGACTGGTATACAGGACACAGGTTTAGTTGATGACATTTGGCATAGTTTCATAACCCTGGAGAACTCAGTAGTTGAATGCAGGGTGAGTAAAGCAGGATTGGCAATTGAAATTAATAACAATGAAAACTAAAACGGACAACAGATTCCAAGATGGATGCAAGGCGGTCGCTGATGTACATAGCTGATCATGGGGAACAGCAGGAGCTTCTAATAGTACAGAGGTATGCAAGACTCAGTAGAAATCCGTGATGGGCATCGAAGGACTTGCTGAGTCAGTGACAGGGGCAAGAAAGGCAGTAAGTGATAGGAGCAGAGCTGTGGAAGTTTAGGAAGTAGTGGTCAGCAGTAATATTGAGAAGCTGATGCCTTGGAGGGAGATGAAACACGAGTATTGGCCATGAAAGTCAATTTCTTACATGGAATCACAGTACAGGTCACTGAGATCGACAAGATTAAGGAACCATGTGGTCAGATGTGTGAATGGTTATCAACTGGGTTACTGATGCTGTTGTCAGCCAATGGCAGGAGATAGGCCTGCTCATACAGCATGAGCCTATAGCGCACGATGGAAGCAGAATGCTGATTTGAAGAATGAAGAGCCAGGATGTGTGGACTCCATTTCCTGAGTAGCTTTTCTAGAAAAGCAGTATGATTCACAAATTTATGTGAAGTTTCTGTGAATGGGTAGGTAGAAGGAATCGTGGAATCAAAGAGGACAGATGCAGAATTCTTGCCCCACATCAGACTAGGCAAGAGTTAGCTGGAGAGTGGTGCAGGCTGGAGCACAGAGGCAGGGGGATGGGAGGCTCAGGGGCTTGACTGAGAGTGATGGCTCAGAGTTACACAATGAAAAAAAAACCATTAACAACCAAACAACAGAAAAATGGAATCATGAGTTTAGGTGGTAGACACGAGTCACAGGATAAGGGAAGAGGTATGCTGAAATACAGGATGTATTCAAAGGAAATATTTGTGGCTGTAAATGGTTCAAAGGCCAGGGGAAATGTTTTGGTCTGAAGGACTTTCTACAGAACTGCTCTTTGGGTTGAATCTTGGTGAGTTTGTGTGTGCATATATTTGAGGCTGGTGGTGAGAGCGTTATGTAGTTGCTGGTACAATTTATACATCAGATTAGTACTAATTAAGAAAAATATTTTTGAATCCAGGAGTATCCTTTAACATAGTGCTACTCACAGTATATAGTTGGGGACCCCAGTGTTAGCGTCACCTCAGAGTTTGTTTAAAATGCCCATTTTACCCCTCCCCTGGTTTTACTTAATTGGACTATCCGGGGCAGGGCGTAAAATTCATTTTCAAGAGCCCTGCTCAGGGGAGTTAAAAATCTGAGAAGCATTTCTCGTCCTTGTCAGTCAGTCGTTCCCTCAGGGCGGAGACCCCAGAAATGCCAGGAATCCAAAGGTTTTCACTTGTCCACTGGGGGGTGGTTCCAGATCTTTCCACTGCTCAGAGGCCAAACCAGAGAGCCCTCAGATTTGCCGGGAGCAGGTGTGGAGGGTGAGATCAGCACAGCCCCCCCCCCCGAAAGAGTCCTAATGCCGCGTGTTCTGCGTGCGCCGGCAGGTGCCCTGTGGGACAACCTGCTGCACTGGCTGGCCCAGGAGCTCTCGGAAGAAAACGCCTCGCGTCTCTCCTGCTCCCTCCCGGTTCGCCGGAGCACCGTTGAGCTCATCAGACTGAAGAGGCCTGGCGATCTCACAGAACAGATCCACGAGCTTCTTCGCTTCTGGAAAAAGTCACTCCCCAAATCCACCGATAAAGTCCGCCTTCTGGCTCGTCACCTCCGCCAGATCGGCAGGAGGGATCTCGCGGAAGAGCTCAAATTCAAGTGGGGACAGAAGGTGTTCACGGAGCCCCAGCCGCGGTGTGACACGGCGGAGTGACGCCAGCTTGTTCTTTCTTTTGCCCTAGAGAAGGGCCATAGCTGGTTTGAAGGAGGTTTCTGTCAACATCGTACTAGCGAGTTTCCAAGTCAAGTTGCTTGAACTGAGTCTTTGGACGTGCTATTTGAGACAGTGGAAAAGCACTAATCGGATCATAAAAAGCATTCTCGGGGTTGAGGGCTCCTTCGTGGTTCAGAGATGTACCCTCTGCAAGACTTAATCTTGAGTTCAGCCAAGTTTGATAGCATTTGTAATAGAGTGTGCTGTGTTTACATTTTAATGCAGAGGTTGTTTCCTAAGTGGGAAGGAAAGAGATGATATACAGAATCCCCTTTTTTATTTTTATCTCCATAAAAGCAAACCAGTTATGCAGGACTCCAAGCAAGTGATTCACGTTATGCATAGACTGTGGAACCCGTAGTTAACAATACAAAATAAATTGGGTTGCAGAGACCCGATGCTGATGATAGTAAATCAGTAAGGAAACAAACAAGCTTGAAATATATTAAAAATAGAGTAACATCGGCCATTTGCTGCCACAAAATTTTCTTTTATTTTTAAAAAAATGGATCTTGGGGTAGGGAAAAATCTCATATTTTATTATTAGTGAAATGAGGCCGTGCAGAGAAAGTGAAGGAGCAGTGAAAGAATTTAGGGCATTTTAGTGTAGGAAAACAACTTACTCTTTCATCAATTTTCATAGAAACCTCATTATATAAGCCCTATATGTTCATCGTTTAAAAAAAACTGTAAAAAACACAAAACTGAAAGAAAAAAAATAATTACCTAAAGCCCCTCCATCACTGATAATCCCTGTTAACGTCTAGCATGTAAGCTTTGAGACTTTAGCTTTACCTAAAACAATGTTATATGGATGGGTTATTATATTCGTATTACCATTTCATTAAGGCGAGACCATCATGGCCTTGGCTTGTCAGCATCAGTGGTATTAATTTTGATTACCGAATACCAGAAAATTTTAATGAAATCACATGAAAAATTAAACACTCATGTGGCTCTGAATTTCAAAGACAAGATTTCCTTCTACAGATTAACCAAGGTCTTAGATATCTATTTGGCTACATATTGAAAAAAGAGGATTCCAATTTTCAAATATATTCCTATTAAGACACATTTTGGTCATCAAGATATGTATTATTTTTACATCTTTCTAGAAAGGTACAATATTTTTCATGTTCTCTTGGAATGAAGAAAACAGACTGAAATATTCATTGTTTTTCTGCATACAAAGTAGCAGAAAAGTAGAGTTGTTTATTTCCTGGGATGAGCCAGACACTTTACCTTTAGCCCTTTACAAGGATATACTGAATGCTCCCGACTGCTCTGTGAGGTAGTACACCATCCCAACTTACAAGAGAGGAAAGGAGATTCCCAAGATTGCCTTGCCTAAGGTCATAAGTGAGTGACGTAGTCAGGATCCTTGTTCCAACACTCAAGATTACTATTATGAACATTTTGGAGTATTTTCTTCCAGTTTTTTTATTTTTTTTCCAAGAAGGAAATGTTTCTATTGCTATGTGTATAGATGTATAAAAATATACTCACCTACGTGCTCACACGCATAAACATACTAGCTATAAATCACCTTACACATACCACCGCACTCATGCACCTCCTTGTGTGTCTTCTCACACCATCCATGTCTTCGTCTCGCGCACACCCAGGCCCTACCACTCATACGTACACATACCCTCCCACGCACCTCTCACAAACGCCCTGGAACACATCTAACTATCCCTTACATGTACACAGTCTTATGTCCATCTGTACCTCCTCACGTACTTGTGTGCCTCGTCACAAACACACGTCATAGCACACAGCCCACTCTTACGTCTCACGCACACTTACGGTCACCCGTCCCTATATGCTCACTCACAGACATGCACACACATAAATAAAACACACACATTACCTGTACACTTTCGCAAATACCCGTTCTTCTCACACATGAATCCACTCACATACATCACATATATACCCTCACAGGCACTCATCCCTTCTCTCTCTCTCTCTCTCTCTCTCTCTCACACACACACACACTGACACGTCTTTCCAGAATTAAAAAAAAAGGCATATATTACTGCAACAGTAAAATAATATAAGGGTATATAGACAAAAAAAAAATGGGGTATCTCTTGGGCACTGACTCACCTAGGTTATCAAAGGAATAGGTCTGATAGGGATCCCGCACCTCATGGGGTCAGTGGGCCACACCTACCCCTGCTCTCTGTCAGCTGACCTGTATGGACCACATCAGTGGTTCCTCTGTCTTCTTGTTGAATTTGGGTAATGGAAGCCCCAGCAGGAAGTTGGGGGAAGAGAGGAGAGTAAGTTAGTTATTCCTGTCTTGCTCCCTTCAAATTCACTAGGACCAGGCTGGATCCTTCACCCAAAGGCCACCTCTCCTTTCTGGGCAACTATCTCCTGGATTTGGGGATCTGCTCCTCCTCTTGTCTCTTTAGGACTAGGGGAAGCAACAGCTTTATTGCTGCCCTATCTCTTGTGGCTCCCCCACCCCCGCCCATCCTTTAAGATAAAGCCTCCTTTAATTTTTTCGAGTATTATCATATGGTTTGTATTAAGATTTTGATACTTTTCATAGGCGCGCACACACACACACAACACACACATATGACTTTTTTCAGAATGGGGGTTATATACTATGTATACAGCTTTAAATACTACTGTCCATTAAATTATGAATATTTTCTAATATATTTAAATGTTTAATAGCTGCTGAATATCCCATTTCATAGTCATGCCATTTTAGTATTAGTGATTTTTGAAAACTTAAAAACATAGAATGATGCAGTATATATTCTTTTATGTCTAGCTTTCTTATATTCAGCTTTATGCTGTTAAAATCCAGCCATGTTGTTCATGTGGCAATACTTTGTTCCTTCTCCTTAGTAGTTCCTTAAAGCACACTAGTCCATTATATGAATATACGGCAAATTATGTATCCATTCCATTTACAGATGAACATTTTAGTAGATTCCAATTTTGAGCTATCATGAACAGCATTTTGGGAACATTCTATGCATGACTTTTAGTGAACATATATATTTATTTCTTCCAGGTATAAACCCAAGAGTTCAATGATTGTTTACCATAATTAATTTAAACCTCCCCCTTTTGTGGTGACTCAGGTGACTTCTTTCTTTTTATGCAAATAATACTGCAGTGGCCATTTTTCTACACAAGTATGTGGATTATTATTTCATCAGGATAAATTTTTCAAATGGAGATTACTTGCTGAAAGTATTTTGAACGCTCTTGATCTACAATGCCAATTGCCATTTTATATTCGAATCATCAGGTTATGAAGATTCTTAGGAAAACAGGATTTTTAAGAATTCACAAAAAGGAATTAACTTGAGGCGCATAGCATGAAATTCTACATACAAGATAAACCTGGATTTTCTTCAGTTGCTCTATTGAGAAAAAAATATATATATGGCTTATTTTTTTTACAGTTATTTCTCTACTGATCGATAGAATATATTCCATTGGCATTGCCATTTTTAAGAGGATCAGAAGGAGAAATGATACATCAGACATGTGGACAGATTCTAGCTTGTCAGAGAGCTTACAGTGTCAAAATAAAGCCAAATCCCAGTGCAAGAATTGCTAAATTCGTTTATTCAATAGATATATATTGAACACAAACTCTGGCTCTAGCAATCTGTTCAACACTATTAGCACAGAAATGAGTAAGAGGCAGTTCCCTGGGGATATGCTTTCTGTGTAAAGAAAGAGTCAGCGAATGAGATCAACACCTAGTTTATCTGTTGTAATGAACCAGACTCTTCATGCTCAGCCCTTTACAAGCACTGACTTACTTAATACTCCCACTACCCTGTGGGGTAGGCACATAGCCCCCAGTTTATGAGAGGAAACTGGAGTTTCGAGATTGAATGCCTTGCCTGAGGTCATAAGTGAGTGACAGAGCCAGGATCCAAATGTCGAATGTTGGCTTGGCTCCCAACATAGCATGATGCCACCACGCTATGGGGAAAAAAGAAAGGGGATGGACATACCTGTTTCTCCATTATCCTACCTCATATTTTGCCAAACAACATTTCTAATTCACATCAGTGATACAAATAGTTTTGAATATTAAGGATGAGAATGGGGAAAAGAGCAGGAGGTGAGAGGGAAGTGTGATGTTGACATCATTGATATTTGTCCCAATTTAGTTAGTTAAATGTTCTCTTCGACTTATTTAAGAGACTGACAGCTTACGAAAATACTGCAAATTTACCAAACACAAACTGGTGATGCATAAATATTGCGTTATTTGTGGCAGCTATGAGTAGTCACCAATGATTAGAGCTACTTTGCCACAATTTGGTTAATCAGGCACATCAACAACCCTTCAAAGTAGTAGCTGCAAAACAGGATATTTATTTAGCAATTAATAATAATTTAATAAAAATATTTTTATACCACAGAGGGGTATGAATGTTTCTACCATTCAGACCAATCTACAGATCTGAATAGCATCAATTTCACTAATAAAAACCCATTATAACCATCATTTTGCCAATTATTAAGCACTAAATATTCCAAATAAAAGTTTCTAACATTTATTATTTTACTTAATAAAACTTAGGATGTTAAACCATAGTTATCTTAATCAAATACATACTATATCTGTAGCATAAATTCATGATTACAATTGATTATTCCTAAAAAATGTAGCTTAAATGTACACATGCAATATTACATTGTATATTCTGAAGTATTTTAGAGTAAGATAGAAACCTCGTAACAGACAAGTTAGACTTTGAAGACATCATAATCCAGTTTTCAAAATATCTAAATCTTGTGGGGAAAGTTCTATTTTCCTACCCAGTGTTTGTTGTGGGGGGCGCTGTTATTGACATTTTAAATGGAATATTTTTTTTTAAGTAACATGAACCAGGTGATGCACTGAAGACCACTTAGCACCCCTGACCTCTGCCCACCAAATGCGCACAGCACCCCCTACCCCAGTAAATATGAGAAGCAAAATTCCTTCCACAAGGTTCCAGTCATGGGGTGGGTGTTGGGAGAGTATGGAAATCCTATCACTGGACTTAAGAATAGGGTGCCATAGACTTTAAGGGAGAGTGTTGAGAACTACTGTTTCAATCCACTTTTGGCTTGGAGCAGGGCATAAAAGAAAGGGGGCAGAATAAGCCCAAGGAAATTTAGAACATTATAGGCAAAAGAGGGCCCAACTTCAGATTCCCCAACTGGTATCAGTGTTTATGAGAAAGGTCAACAGCTGTCTGATGACTGGCCCAGAAATACTCTCAGTGAGGAATTTCCTCTGAGTTATAATCCAGAGTTGTGCTGTAGAATGAGAAGTTTGTCGAAGGTTCAAATTCAGGCCCCTGAAAGATAGAGCAATGATAGTTCAAAAGAAAATGGAAATGCTGAGTGAGGTCAAAGTCGTGGTTGACATGCAGGCCTGCGTTTCCCCTTCAGCTGAGCAAGCATGGCTTCTGGGACTCAATGTCATGAGAATGCCTCTGTGAGACGTCTAGACATTTCGACAGACATTTTGACATTCTCAACTTGCCCCTTGTCCCAGGCCTTCGCTGCCGATGGGACCAATTTCCTTCACTCTGCATTTATGACCTAACATGCTAAATAATTTACATTTCAATTACGGTTACTATTTACTTTTGGTAAACTCCCGCCTTTGTGCACGCTCTCCAAGGGTCAGAGAGCTTGTCCGTTGTTGGTTGATGTGATCTTATTACTTTGAACTCTGGCACTCCATGCATGTTTCTCTGTTTTGTTTTTCTTACTTTCCAGGTCACAACTTGCAACTTAGAGTTACAGTGATACCCAGTCAGTGGTAGAGCCTGGATTAGAGGCCAGATAAATATGTTTTCAAAGTCTTTTTTCCTCTACTGTCACTTTCTGCTCCTGGTTCCACCCCCTGACTCCACCCCCACGGTCCTCTATGTTCCATAACCTCGGGTAACATTTTTCCAGTTCCCTAAATAACCCAAGACTTGGTTAATTGCTTATGGCTATTCCGAAATCTAGTTACAGCTCTTCTATACTCTGCTGTAACTGCCTATTTACCTGTGTTTTTCCCCAGCCAGTTTGCAAGTACCTGGAGGACAGGGACTGAGTTTTGTTCGTGGTTGATTTTCTCATACCCTGCAGGGGTCCCTGTACGTAGTAGGCACTCATTAAGTCTTGTTGAATTAATACATGAGTGACATTTATGTGCTGACAGGCTATGACCCTCCTACCCTCTTCTGTTTTCCTTCTGAAAGCAACCCTGTGGGGCAGATGTCATGTCTAAAAAGATAAAAGTGAGCTTGGACTGTGAACATCTGCCCTGCCATTTATCAGTCTAGACTAGCAGACTGATGAAGTCTGCTACAAAATTAACAGTATTCAATATTTCTCCCATGAACATGCTGTAGCTGTAACGTGTCCCTTTCTTTGAGTAACTGTGGCTTTTTTATTCACTGAAAAACATTGTTTTTCAAAATCACAGACTATTACAAACTTTGCTTCTGAAATCACATCAGTAAGAAAGATATATTCCTCTCTTGCCTGGAGGATCCTAAGGCCCTTAGACACAGAATCGCAGTCTTCACCGACCAAGGTGCAGAGTTTCAGAGAGAGGGTTTCTGGTTACAACATGACACGTCTATCTCACTGTTACTGTTTTCAAGGGAGCAGGACCCTGGGTCTGTTTGCAGTGTGGACCCAGTGTTAGTCCCTTTCCACAAGCTCTGCTTTGCTGTGAGCCCATGCAAATACTCAATTCCGCCCTACGTCTATGTCTTAAAATAACTCTGTCTTTGCCTTTGTTTACTGAGATACCACTGTTGCTTTGGCAAGCAATCTCCCGCACTGCAATGAGTCAGTTAACCCTGACTTTGTTGAACTTTAGTTGAGTCTCTGGTAGTCTTGGTTGATCAGGCTCTGACATTCACGCTTCCGTGCGCTGGCCCAGTAGTTTTCAGATAGGCTGCGCATTAGCATCAGTAGGGGCTATCTGGCCCCATCCTGAGAAATTCTGATTAAGTAGTCTGGGCTGGGTCCGGGGAATCAGAATATCAAAGCTGTCCAATTGATTCTGCAGCCAGGGCTAAGAATCATTTTCCTAGCCAAATGGCCACAGGAAAACTCCGAAGGGGCGTTAAAACCCGGTTTCACAGAACCACGGGTCAGGCCCCTAAATCCGTGTCACTGGCTACAGGACTGAGGAATCTGTACTCTGAGTGAATCCCTCAAGGATGTTTATGACATGGAAGTTTAAGGACATTGCCAGTGATTTACTTCCTGTCTTAAGCACTGTCAATTTTATTTTTATTTCTCATGGTCAGCACAGAACATAGAGTAGCATAAGAGGGAAAGAGAAGGGAACAGAGAAGGCTCTGTTCTGTGCTGAATATACAAGACTTTTTCTTTCAGTTTATGGGCGTATTTTAAGACAATTTATCTCTTCACAAGAAGCAGGGTGGAGTCGGGAGCTGAGACAGGGAATTGGGATTGCTGGGAAGAAGGAGCACTTAACCCAGGCCTCATAGTAACAGAGGAACATGAAATACAGTTTTAAAAAAGTCTTTCTTAATGAAAAAAGCTGTGCCACAATCACAAAGATGGACAGACTTCCCTGGAAGTGGATTCTTGTATCGCTTTAAATCTGGTCCCATTAATAGACTGCACACCAAGCTTATAGTGAATTAATATTTTTTAATCTCTTCTCTCATTTTAAAGAGCAAAACTTTATTCTATTGTATTTTTTGTGTGTGCTAAAGAACTTAAAAGGCAGTGCATTAGATTATATTATTTTTATACTTCTTTTTGGTCATTTTTACAGATACTGAGGTCCTCAAAAATTCAAAGAGGCCCAAGGCTTGGTCCTCCTGAATGGCCCTGTCTGTGTCTTGCAAGTTGAAACGGGTCTTTATAAATAGTCAGTGCAAATGCCTAGAGCCTGCCACTAGAGGGCCTCTGTGTCTCAGATAAAATTAAGGACTCATTTAAGACTACAGAGAAAATCCCTTCCTGTTGTCAAAGAAGTGTTTTCTATGGTTTTAAAAAATAAGGTTGTCTTAGGTTCGAGGGCATGATTTGATCTATCAATTATCATGATCTGTCAATATATCGTTAGTTAATAGTATATAAGTTTGGGGCTAACTTCTGGTCTAATAGTCAGAAGTACCCAATTCCCTTTTGATATGAAAAAATGAAGTACATAGAAATTTCTGTATTTATCCAAGTCTTTATGTTATATTGTACCTTCTGTTTCTTCAACTAATACAATAGAAATAACAATGCAGCCTATTATGGGTCATTAGAACTGATGTGTGTAATTTCGCTGAAATTGTCTGAGAATAGAAATTGAAAGTATAAATGATTGATAGTACCATGGAGTAAGTGTACTTTTGAGTCACTTAACTTTCTGATAAATGCTATTGTTGGATGCAATTTCTGAAGAATTGCCTTCTAATTTCTGAAAAGTTTTGAATGGAATGTTCTTATGATTTGTCAGTAAATAAAAGTGGCTAACATACACTAAAAATAAATCTCTAAATTAAGATTAGTATTTAAAAATAATCAGGTGAAAAAAATAAAAAATAATCAGGTGATAGTTTTCAGAATATTAGTTTTAGTTTTGATTTTATTAAAATAATATATCTCCTGAGATAAATTCTAAAATAAGCTGAATATTCCTTCTTCCACAAAACATCACAAACATGCAAACCAACAGTGTTGTGACAGCAACAGAAGAACCCCTGATTATAAAGCAAAAATGAGCAGCACAACTAAAAATAGTCAAATATACAAAAATGAGCACTGAAATGTGATTGAGTACACTAAAATTTTTGCTGCTCCTTTTTGTGGGAGAATGCTACATGCTCATCCCATTGATGTAACTCTTGATGATGTGTTTTAGAGTGCCCAAGGAAAAGAGTGCCATGTTTGAGCAGATGTATTAAAAGCCATTGAATGGTTCCATTATGTGTCTTCTCTCTCTCTGCCTTGAGATCAGCAATGTTCTAGTGAAAGCTTTTCCATCAGCCTGGATCCTGATACATGAAAGAGATCCAGAGCCTACTTGTGACACACAGCATGAAAAAGATATATGGAACATATATATTTGTTGGTGTGGCTCCCTATTATCTGATTTATGTAATTAATTTACCAAACATAAGGAAAAAACAATATGATTGGCTATCAGTTCTATGAGACTTTAAGAAAAGGAGTTGAGCCATAAGTTCTATAAGCAAAGCAAAAAGAAGAAAAAGGGATGAGAAGGTCAGCAAAACTTCAAAGTTTGGAATCCCTGTTGGTATTAACAGCAGATTGCCACAGCAAATGGGGGAAATTAGAAGTCATTACAGAAACGACAAGCCCAGATATTATGCCATTGTAGAAAGATTGATAATAGATGCTGATTTATTGAGTGCCAATTAGGTGCCAAATTTTTTAAAGATTTTATTTATTTATGAGAGAGAGAGAAAATATGTAAGCAGGAGGGGCAGAGGGAGATGGGGAGAGAGAGAGAGAGAGAGCACCCCAAGCAGACTCCCCACTGAGTGTGGAGTCTGATCATGACCTGAGCCAAAATCAAGTGTCAGATGCTTGAGTGACTGAGACATTCAGGCACCAACAAAGAACTTTTCATGTATAATTTCCTTTCATTTTTTAAGAAAAGATTTTATTTATTTATTTGACAGAGAGAGAGATCACAAGTAGGCAGAGAGGCAGGCAAAGAGAGAGGAGGAAGCAGGCTCCTTGCTGAGCAGAGAGCCCGATGCAGGACTCTATCCCGGGACCCTGAGATCATGACCTGAGCCGAAGGCCGAGGCTTTAGCCCACTGAGCCACCCAGGCGCCCCAATTTCCTTTCATTTTTATAAGTGTTCTTCAGTTAAATGACATAATTTTTCTTTCCCAGATGATGAAATAGGTTTTGAAGCTTAGGTATTTATCCATAAAGTTCCTTATTAATTTGTTCATTTTTTCACTCAATCATAATTCAATCAACAAGTATTTACTAAGCACCTATTCTGTATGAGTTCATGAAGTTAGGTTTTTAAACCCCTTCCTATCTGACTTCAAAGTCTGTGTTCTCACCATTTCATAAAACTGTGGTAGGCAGAATTCTAAGATGACCCCCAAGATTTCCCACTCTCCTGTCATAAACACTCTATGAACATAATGAATATGATAGATTTAACTACCAGGAGGAGGCTATGCTACGTGACATAGTTGACTTTAAAATAAGATTATTCAAGTGGGCCTGACTTAATCTCATGAACTGGTCTTGGGAGGAGAAGTTAGAAAGAACTGAAGCATGAGAGACATTTGAGATGACAAAGCTTCTCAATTTCTGAAATAGAGGGGACCACATGGCAAGGATCTAAGTGTTGTCTCTAGAGAAGAAAGAAGTCTGTGATGAGAGCCAGAAAGATATTAGGGACATTAGTCCTATAACCACAAGGAAGTGAATTCTGCCAACAGCCTATTGGAGTTTGGAAGAATATCCCTAATCAAATTCCAGATGAGAATACAGCCAACTAACACCTTGAATTCAGCCTTCTGCAACCAAGGTCGCACAAAAGACTAGCTAAAATGTGACAGCCTCCTGACCCATGGAAACTGTGAGCATATAAATAAGTATTTTTCAAGTCGCTAAGTTTGTGATAATTTGTTACACAGCACTCTTCTTTATCAATACAACTCTTCTTTAGGTTGATAACTTTGAGTCACTAATAAAAGCAGATTTTTAAAAAAAAGATTTTACTTATTTATTTATTTTTTTATTTGACAAAGAGAGACAGAGAGAGACAGCACTTGAGTGGGGTCGCGGGGAGAGGGGTGGAGGGAAAGGGAGAAACAGACTCCCCACTGAACAGGGAACCTGATGCATGGGGTCAAGATCCGGACTCTGGGATCACGACCAGAACCAAAGACAGATGAGCACCAAGGTGCGTTAAAACTTAAATTTATGTTCAGAATTCCTGCTTGAGAAGATAGGCATGTGTGATCGTAGAGTTTAGAAATATGCTCAGTCAAGAGAGAGTAAGCAAAAAGAGAAAAGAAGAAGAAATGGAAAAATGAAAAAGAAATGGTTATAATACAGGATTACTAGGGGCAGTTGGGTGGCTCAGTGGGTTAAAGCCTCTGCATTCGGCTCAGGTCATGATCCCAGGGTCCTGGGATCAACGCATTGGGCTCTGCTTGGTGGGGAGGCTGCTTCTCCCTCTCTCTGCCTGCCTCTCTGCCCACTTGTGATCTCTGTCTGTCAAATAAATAAATAAAATCTTTTTAAAGAATTACAGGATTACTAAACTCCCTTGAAATCCAGAACTTATGATTATATTTCCTGTGCTTTCATGACCTCTCTAGTCCTTTCTTTTCGAAGTTATTTTATGGGTTTTTATTAACTTTGCCAGATACACTAATTGAGTTATTTGTTGACTCTGGGTGAATGTTTGTGGCAGTGATAATGACTTTGAACATGAGATATTTTTCAGGGTTATGAGTCATTTGATTTAGACTTCTCCATTTTAAAAAAATTTGTTATGACCGCCTAAGTCGTAATAGTGACTGGATGAGACCAGCGGTTGGATGAGACCTCTCCATTTTTTCCTTTATGTAAGACTCAAAAGTCTGTTCAAAAGCTTTTCTCATGAGAATAATAAGAACAAATATAAGGGCACTTTCACTGTTATAGTCTTTTATTTCAAAGCACGTATTTCCTATACTAACCTTGACCTCTCCTCACTATGATTTCCCTCTGCTCTTATTTATGTAGCATAAGTTAAATATTCTTTGACCATCTGAGATATTTTTGAAAAGTCCCCATAATTTTTGTCCAAGATATTTTTTTAATTTAATCTTAGTATTCTTCTGTACCAAAAGCTTCATGAATAATTTTAATTTTCCCTATTCATAATGTGTATCTGTAAGAAAATACCATTTAAATAAAATACATGGAAAATAAATGACCTTTAAGAAGATTCTTTCCCTATTTCAAGATCTATGTTAAATGTTACTTGGTATTATTAGAGGCGTTTGAACAATATGCCATACAAAAAGACTTAAACAACATGATCTTAAAACTTTACTAAGTTCATAAGGAACAAAAGCTACAAATGGGTCATCCAACCTGAAGATTTGTGAAATGAAATCGTGCCATGAGAAATTATTCTAAGCTTCCTAAGTAATGGATCTTCCACTGTCTTCCTTGAAGAGTGCTCCCCATTATTCATTAGATTCACTGCTAGCCTGCCCTCCACCCAGGCTCACTTTCTTTGTAAATTGTCCCATTGAATTATATGTCTCTGTTCAGGAAAACAATCTCCCTCTTTCTTCTTCTTATATATTTGGGAATGTAATTATCTTTGGATTCAGTAACACTGTTTTAATTCAGTGTCTTAAGTTGTCTTTCTAGGAGAGAATTGCTTATGTCTTGTCGGGGGTTTGCACTCTTTAGACTAACATATAAAGAATTTAAATTGCCAGTCCTCAATTCCTGGATAGAATACTGCAAGCAGCTCTAAAGATGTCATTTACCTTTTAGAGTTCTTGATAAAATCTTGCTGCTGGAGGAGGTCCTTGAGTGGATGTAAACACCAGTAGACCTGTGATCTGGACCCAACAACTGGTAATTCCTCACCCTTTCCCCTATTTCAAGAACTTATGCTCTGCTTACCTTCCCTGCACTAGCAGCTGCTCTAGGACACTTGAGATGGAAATAGGTGTTTGAGACCCTCTGGATGGTCTACATAGCTGAGTCCAGTTAAGGGCTCTATGTAAACTTTCCAGAATTAGTGGGCACATGCAGAGATCTACTCACCTTGCACCACCCAAGACTAGTGTCAGTAAGTTCCCTTGCTTTTTCAACCTGCCACCTACCACTCTGGTGTGGCCGCCTCTTTTTGTCTCTCCCTGCCCTCTGTGTGGAGGGGGATTCAGATTTCACTTGGGAAGCTCCAGAGATTGCAAACTAACATTTGCTGAGGCACAACTCTGTCCTTTGGAGAAGAGCCTGGATTAGAGTATATAAAAAAGGCATAGTACAAGCTATGAAGCTACTGCCATAATCCATATCAGAACATCAGCATCAGACAATGGGTAAGATATCCTGAGTTCCTCCTTCAGGCTTTGAAACTCATTCACTGTTGACTTTTGGCAAGTCCCTTGTTATCTCTGTCATAATGATTTTTGCTTTATGGATGAAAATGCTGGATGTATTTGGGATATACATTGCTTGAGGGTTGATATTTTCCTCCCATCCCTACGTATATCCATAACAGATAGTTGATTGTAACACTGTTCGTTCATTCATTCATTCATTCATTCATTCAAATTCAACCAAAATACTCATGCTTAAACTCAGAAGTTTTCAAAATACTTATTAACACAGAGATATCATCATTTCATAAGAAATGAGAGACCACTGTTGGAACAGATGGAGATGATCTCCAAGTCCTCTTCCATTTTATTAGCATTCCATGAGTCCTGCATGCATCTTTCTGTGCAAGGAATTTTGCATGACCTTAAAAAAGGTTCCATTTTGCTCCGGGTCTTGACTATGTATCTGGCTTGTCTCCACTTTCCTTAATGCAGGTCATACTTTGATCCTGAGTAGATGGCCTTCTAAGACATTGGTGTGTATTGATATCTGTCAAAACACAGATTAGTGGACCCCACCCCCAGTACTGATTCAGCAGGTCTGAGATGGGACCCAAGAATTTTCATTTCTAATAAGTTTCCAAGTGATTATGATGTTTCTGGTCTTAGGATCACATTTTGAGAACCACTGCTCTCTAGAAGAATATTCCTTAACCTAGAGTTCATAGATCTCAATGGCATCTATAGAAAGAATTCAGAGAGTTTATAAAAGATGAACTAAAAGACTGCATTTGCATTTTTACTAACCTACTCTGAATGAAGGCAGCAAACCACAAAAATAGTAGTAGTACTGACTTTGTCCTAATGGAAATCAGAGATATTTTCCTATCACCTTACCACTGTTTCAGATCTCTCTCTCTTTTTTTTAAAGATTTTATTTATTTATTTGTCAGAGAGAATGAGCACAGGCAGACAGATTGGCAGGCAGAGGCAGAGGGAGAAGCAGGCTCCCTGCCGAGCAAGGAGCCCGATGTGGGACCCGATCCCAGGACGCTGGGATCATGACCCGAGCCGAAGGCAGCTGCTTAACCAACTGAGCCACCCAGGCGTCCCAGATCTCTTGAAATACAGTTTATGCATATCACTACTTTGACATAATATTGGCTATTTTCCTCTCATTAGGTTTTGTTACTTTATGAGTTATTAAAATATTATTATATTTCAATATAAAACATATTGATGCCTGTATTTGATTACTTTATCCTTTGTAATTTTATGTATTTTATTTTAAAAACAGAAAGCTTCACTTTGAATGGAATTTATAGACTTCCTCTACCTGCCTGAAGTGTTCTTGGCAGGAGACATGAACTCCCTTCCTAAAGGATGGGACAATAAAGACTTTAAGAAGACCAACTCAGGGGGCGCCTGGGTGGCTCAATGGGTTAAAGCCTCTGCCTTCGGCTCAGGTCATGATCCCAGGGTCCTGAGATCAAGCCCCACATGGAGCTCTCTACTCTGCATGGAGCCTGCTTCCTCCGCTCTCTCTGCCTGCCTCTCTGACTACTTGTGGTCTCTGTCTGTCAAATTAAAATCTTAAAAAAAAAAAAAAAAAAAAGGAGACCAGCTCGGATTCCACCCATCAGAACCATTCTGGTTATATAAGCATAATCTAAGAATTTGGTAGCAACAGGACTGGAGGTGCTAGGGGAAGTCTATCTCCAATCATCTTTGCCCCTGAGCAGGAAAATATTAAGCTACATCACTGGACAAATGACACTATGCATTAAATTTTACCTTTCCTATGCCATTTTTCTCTTATAGATGGCTGTACTGTGAAATGCCACTGATAGTTCTTTTTGTTTAACTATCACTGAGAGCAATGGTCTCAAAATGGGTAGTGTTTGTGGGATCCCTGAAACTCTCCCAGGGGATTTGAGAAGATGAAGTGAAAACTCACTGTAATGTAACTAATATTTTGTTTCCCGTTTTCATTCTTTTTCTCTTATTAGTATGCAGTGGAATCTTCCAGAGGGTACATGATGTATGATGATTGAATGTAAAAGCAGATATGAGAGTCCAGCAGTATTTTTAAAAATCAAACCCGATATTAAAAAGATTTGTTATAATTTAAACAGTGCCAAAGTTCTCTATTTTGTTGGGGAAGTAGAGTTATTTTTAATGAGAATGTTGTTTAGGTTAACATACAATGGATTTATAATTGTTGTTTTAAGTGAATCAGTCAATACATACATCAAAAATTTGTTTTTATTTATAATATGATAAATATAGGTAGCCAAAACCAATATTGAAAGAAGCACTTTGAAATCTTTCATTTTTAAGAATGAAAAAGGGGGGGCACCTGAGTGGCTCAGTGGGTTAAAGCCTCTGCCTTCGGCTCGGGTCATGATCCCAGGGTCCTGGGATCGAGCCCCACATCGGGCTCTCTGCTCGCAGGGAGCCTGTTTCCTCCCCTCTCTCTGCCTGCCTCTCTGCCTACTTGTAATCTCTCTCTGTCAAATAAATAAATAAAAATCTTAAAAAAAAAAAAGAATGAAAAAGGGTGTTGAACCAAAACAATTTTCCTGAGGGAATTTATAGCCCAAAGAATATAATTATGGGGTGCCTAGGTGGCTTAGTTGGTGAAGTATCTGCCTTTGGCTCAGGTCATGATCGCAGGGCCCTGGGATTGATTGAGCCCTACGTAGGGCTCTCTGCTCAGCAGGAAGCCTGCTTCTCCCTCTCCCTGTGTTGCTGCCCCTGCTTGTGTGAGCACTCACTCACTCAAATAAATAAATAAAATCTTCAAAAAAATACTTAAAAAAAAAAGAATATGATTATGAAAATACCAAAAAGCCTATTAGTGACTATGCTGTCTGTGCCTTTGGAATTTCCTAAGAACATCTCCATTGACAGGAACTAATATGAAGAACAAAGAAAAAATATCAAACAGTGAAAATGAATGATTTAAAAGTTTTAAAAAAGGTTCGGTATCTTTGGTGGATAACAAGGTTCCATAGGAGCAGGGTGGAACGTTTGGGTTCCACTGGTGACCACACCTGTGGCAAGTGCCAGCCTGCCAGGGTCTTGCTTCCCTGTCCTGCGAGTCTCTTTACCTGCTTGCTGTTATTACTGCAAGATGAAATAAGACAAAATACAAATATTCCAGTTGGGTAACACATTGGACAAAATTCTCACTAATATATGAATCATTGCCAACGGAAAGCCACACACCGGCGGGGCCAGGCAGGGAGTACAGAAATGCAAACCCCCATGGTGTTAGGCGATACAGGGGTTTGAGATAGATTGGATTTTATTCAAATGAGGTTCAAGCCAAAAGTACCGCGGATACAGTTTTCCCACAGGGCAATGTGTCTTTATAATCCTTACCTGAGAGGAAGTTTTGATAGAATTGAGTGGAAGGTGACCTAAATGGGAGACAACTGAAGGGCATGCCAGCCATTGGGAAAGAGCATCTACTTCAAAATAATGTTTTCTGTAACCACCGGCAAACCTAAAATCATGACTAAGAGTGAAAATATTGTTTGTCCTTTTCTACATATAGCCAGACGTCTTCTCTAGAAAGTTGAAATACTTTTTATCCTCATTCTCTTTATCCTCATTTGAAGTTCCTCCTGGATGCAGAGGTATTTGAACCGTGTGACAATAATCTAGTACCTGGGAAAAGGAGCTAGTACTTAAAAAGTATATTAATATGGATTACTTAATATGATTGGTTTATTAGGCTCCCATAAATCATTATTAAATGAAGGGTCACATTAATCCAGTGACTAGACTTATTGGCCAGGTGTGAACACTATAGCAGCACCATCCTCAAAGAAGCAACTTGATAATTATTTCTGGTGGTTAGTAACTTGTGGTTCAGCTGTTGGCAGTTGGTTACCGGAACACCTAGAGATTCTCTCTTTTGTTCATTTATATTTCCCAAGTGCTGAGAGCAGTACATGATTGATAATTGGTGCTCAATAAATATTTAATGAATAAATCAATTAAGTCATTTTAGATTGCAAGTAAGACAAAATTTAATTCAAACTAGATTAGATAATAGAGTGAACCTATTGCTTCTCACATGATTAGTTCTCACACTGGAGAGATTTAGACCATCCTCTTCTATGAAAAGGGGCCTTAGAATTCTTATACTAATTCTCAGTGATTCTATCAAACCTACTTTTATTAATGAGTTGCCTTTGTCCACAGGCTGTCTTTACCCATGATTGTAGCATACTGGCTTCTTCCACATGTATCTGAAGGGAAGGAGTCTCACTCAAAAGCAATAATCAAGAGCCTTCACCTCATAGAACTTGGACCACCCTGGTCATATTCTCATGACCAGGAGAGTGCCAAGTGCTGGACAATCATGGGAACAAGGAACAAAGCAATCAACACATCCATCCATGCTAATGCTAATGTTAAGCATCATTTCTTTTTCTTTTTTTTAAAGATTTTATTATTATTTTTTTATTTGACAGAGAGAGAGAGAGAGTGGGAGGGGCAGAGGGAGAAGCAGACTCCCCGCTGAGCAGGGAGACCGATGTGGGGCTCGATCCCAGGACCCTGGAATCATGACCTGAGCCGAAAGCAGACGCTTAACCGAATGAGCCACCCAGGTGCCCCATCATTTCTTTTTCTTTAGAGTACTGGTAACATCAAGCCCCAGCCTTGAGTGAGAGATTCACCTTTCTTCTATATGTTTGCATTAATAAAGCAATTTCCCTCCACACTGTTATGTTATCTCACCCAAATAAAGGAATAGGTTAAACAATGTGTTTTTCCTTTGCTAAGTGTTGGCTGTGACACTCAGCCGATCATCAGAATCATAGTTCAGTTTTCTAAAAATTCAGTTTCCTAAGCCCGGAGCTGGTGATTATGATTTAGTTGGTTCCTCAGGTAATTCTGACAATCATTAGGTTTCAGAATCATTGCTAAAAAGCCCTGGAAAAGGTATGGTAAAATATGTGAAACTACAGAGCTTGTCTGTATTGTGTTTGGCAGTCATCCTTATAATACCAGGTACCTGCCTATCTCTGCTCTCCCTGAAATTGCTAGCATATTAAAAGCAAAAACTGTTTCGTGTATTTGTATATGCCTCACTGTATCCTCATACTTGATATTTTGTGAAGAGTGTGCACCAGACAAGTTTGACTGGGTTTAACACAACACCACAAAGGAGAGGGTAGGGGTTTAAGACAGCACATCTGGAAGGCTCAATCTGGCTTTGGGAAACTGAGGGGCCCGGCCTCGCATTTCACCTGGAAACCACCAATAGATCCATCAGGAGCAGTACTCTTCCAAATAATTAAGGGATGTTTAGTATGACTGGCGAGTGGCATGGTCAGATAAAAACCTGCATTGTAACTTGGATAAATGAAAATATTTCTAATATATAGTATTTGACACTCACATAAATGCTATGTCAACATTTATTAGGTAAAGTCAGAGAATAAGAAGAGAGTCTATGTTGATTTAAAATTAGATATTGCTTCTGGAGAGAACCAGTGAGATGGCAAGCCAAAGAATAAATATGCTAGCAAATATTTTCTGCTATGATAAACTATATTAAATCTTGTGTTTTCCTATTTTAGTAAAACTTCAACAAATAATTTTTATTTATGCTTTAAATCAAGACAAATAGAAATCTCGAAAGATTAATATTAACACTTAAATTAGTGCAGTATTTATTTGGATATTCCTTTTAGTTTAAAAAATAAATAATAAAAAGAACACATCAATGCCTATATTTTATGAAAATATTCTGGATAATTTGATATTTCATGTAAATTGTAAACTCATCTTCCTCTTAGAAATCTGAGGTGCAATTCTATGGATAATATTCATTGAAAATATAATTTTTCAATATGTGGAGTTACTATTGTCTACATTTTGCCAGTAATCTAATCAATTGTTGAAATTAATGGACTCCTCAGCCAGTAAAGCACAGGCACCTTCGTGGTCTGCTTAATACCTTCACTGAATACACTTAGCGTTCAGTGCAATTTATCAAGTACCTGACTTGCTTCCAGGAGATTGTTTATAGGGAAAATGTGTCTTTCTGAGTTCTGACTTCAACCCTATTCAGTAAACAACATGTGTGCAATTATAAGCAAGTAAAAATATGTTTCTATACCAAAAATATGAAATATAAGAGAAGATGAAACTGGAAAGAATCTTAGAGATCAATATGATATGATACTTTTATTTTGCATATGAGAAGACTATAGTTCAAAGTATTTATATAACTTTCTATAACTTGTGTACCTAATTATCAAAAAAGTATGGGTACAATACAGGTTTCTTGATATCCAGTTCATTTGTCTTTCAGTATATCAGCATTTTTCAAAGTCTGATTCTTTTTTTAAAAAGGTTTTATTTATTTACTTGAGAGAGAGAGAGAGAGCAAGCAAGAGAGAAAGAGAGAGAGAAAGCCTGAGTGAGAGACAGGGGCAGAGGGAGAGAGAGAAGCAGATTACCCACTGAGAAGGGAGCCCAAAGCAAAGCTCAATTCCAAGGCCCTGGGATCATGATCAGAGCCAAGGGCAGACACTTAATTGGCTGAGCCACTCAGGTGCCCCACAACGTCTTATTCTTATAATGCTGGTGGCAAAGTAGATGAACCCAGGTGGATATGGATGAAACTTAAAAAATTATTATGCATTCACTTTCAAACATATTGGGGACTTGTGATTTCTGCTTAGGATATAAAAATCTGGGAAAGGCATTGCTTCTAACCCAACAATCAAAAGAAGCATAGTAATCTGCAAAATCATAAATTTTCTTGAATCCATCAGAGAGATGAGGTTGCAAGTCAATCAACTAACCTGAAGTTAAAGGAAATACTGGTACTTTCAAGTAGTAGAGGCCATAGCCCTGACCTAAGTGAAATATCATGGGTGGAAGATGGGGCTCCTATGCAAGTTGGCAGGAAGAATTCAGCACTAAATAAAATAAGTTTCAATTAAAAGTTGCTAAAGATGGAGTGTAGACAAGTGTGAAAATATAGAACCCCTAGAAACTAAAGATACAAGGGGAATTTGCACCTGCTCACAGTTTCTTCTTCATAGCTCTCATTGGGTGCTCACAAGAAAGCTTAGAAGATTAGAGGCAAGTGAGAAAAGAAAGCAAGCATTCCTCTTGGTTTAGTTCTGGACAAGTCATTACTACAGGAAAGGTAGAGAACCCACCTAGATACTACTCTCTGTGGAAAAAAAAAAAAATCCCTATGTTATTGAGGGAAGGGCGCTAAATCCCATCACATGGTCCAAGATTCTTCATGGGCTTAGAAAACAGAAAAGAAAAACACTCTATATATTCACAGGCCTGATCATAAGAAATCTCCTAGGCCTAGATGATAAGAAATCTCTTCCCTATGAGGGAGGGAAGGGATCACTGAGATTCAGTGATATGTAGTCTGCCTAAGACTGAAGCTGAATCAAGTGAAGAGCAGACTCAGCTTCTCTCACCCATCGGACTAGCAAGCACTTAATAACAAGCACTAGCGATCTTCTGCTGGGGAAGGGACAAAAGCGTGGAGAGAGAGCCTCTGAAATGAAGTTACAGGGAAGGCCTACAGCTGAAGATAGAAGAGGAACATTGTGAAAACCCCTCCAGCAAGACAGCCCACACCATAAGCAGTGACAGGAGAGGAAACTGAAGCCAGCAATGTCCTAAAAGTGCACCACTGCAATAATAAAATCCTTTCCCTGCCTCTATTCACTAAAAGACTAGCAGAAGAACAGGTGTGCCCACTTCTAAAAATAAATTCTATTTACTTCAGTCTCTACTGTCCTCTAACAATGACAAATTTCCAACAAAAATTACAAGACACACAAAAACTAAGCAACAAGCAACATAGTTTTAATTGACAAAGCAATAAATAAAATCAGATTTATATATAAACAAGATATTTGAAGTACCAGACAGAAATTTTTCCTTTTTTTTTCTTTTTTTGGGGGGGAGGTGGGCAGCTAGGAAGAGAGAGAGAGAGAATCTTAAACAGGCTCCATGCCTAGCATGGGGGTTGATCTCAAGACCCTGAGATCATGACCTGAGCTGATGTTGAGAGTCAGATGCTTGGGGCACCTGGGTGGCTCAGTGGGTTAAGCCTCTGCCTTCGGCTCAGGTCATGATCTCAGGGTCCTGTGATCAAGCCCTGCATCGGGCTCTCTGCTCATCAGGGAGCCTGCTTCCTCCTGTCTCTCTGCCTGCCTCTCTGCCTACTTGTGATCTCTGTATGTCAAATAAGTAAATAAAATCTTAAAAAAAAAAAAAAGTCAGATGCTTAACTAACTGAGCCACCCAGGTACCCCCTATCAAACAGCAATTTTAAATTATCATGATTAATATATTAAAGGGTCTAGTGGAGAGGTCAATCAATAAGGATGAGTGAATGGACAATTTCAGCAGAGAGATACAAAGTAAAGGGAAAAGTCAAATGGGAATCATAGAAGTAAAGTTACAGTAGTAGGGATAAGAATGCCTTCCAAGGGCTCATCAGTGGACCTGACATCGATGAGGGACAAAAATCAGTGAAGCTGAAAATAGGCCAACAGAAATTGCCCAAATTGAAACACCAAAATAAAGTTAAAAATGAATCAGAAAAACATAAACAGCCAACCAAATGTGTGATCCAAATTCTACTAGTTAGATAAGGTTGCAGAGAAAAATAAATGTTAATATCAACAGAGACGTCATATTGATAGTATATGATAATATAATGTGACAAGAATAGGCAAGTTACCTCTGGGGTTTTCCTCACAAAAACCTATAACCCCAGTCTAATCATGAGAAAAACATCAGACAAATTCCAATTGAGAGACACTATACCAAATGCCTGATTCATACTTCCCCCAAATGTCAATGTTCTCAAAAACAAAGAAAGTCTGAGAAACTACAGTAGCCAAAAGGAGCAGCCTAGGGGGATATGATAACTAAACATACTGTGGGATTATGGATGGGATACTGTAACATAAAAAGAACATTAAATAAAAACTATTTGCAAATAAACTAAAGCCTTCAGTTAATAGTAATATATGAGTAATATAATTAGTTTCATACTATATACATATACATATGTATATATATGTATATGTATAGAGATATGTATATATATATGTATATGTATACAGATACAGTTACATACTAATAAAAGGTGTCAATGATAGGGGACATTGGGTATGAGGTATGTGGGAACTCTGTACATCTTCACAATTTTCTTATAAAACTAAAACTATTCAAATATAAAATACTTTAAAATAAACAATTTCACTTTAAACCTCAAGTAATTATGTAGGTAGTATACATAAATGATAAAAACATGAAGGCAGTATGGGAATAAATGAGGTTTGGGAAGGACTTCATTAAAACAGTTAATTGTCTATATTATGCCATGCTATTTGCCAATTTATTTGAAAAAAATTCTTAATTTCTCTGTCCTGGGTCTATATTTTTATGGAGTTTCTTAATGGTGCTTTGTGGTGCCATTTGGTCTCAACAGCAGAACTTTCTCTATGATTGGAAGTTTCAATTAGGACAGAGCATATGTCTTTCTTCAATTCCCTTGGGATCTTGTATGACAATGTTCAAAATGGATATGAAGTATTTATTCACAAAATCAATTCCTATGAAGATGAATGTTTATTTGTGTTTTTCTTTAATTTTATACTACTAATTTCTCTCAAGAGTTAAGAAGCCCATATTACACCTATATTTTTCTTTAGAGTGACTTTAAGATTTGGATTATTAATAATACCAAAATTGTCATAGGGACTTTTTTCTGTGATTACTTGCATTATTTTATATTGAGATCAAACAGATGAATATCATGATCTGTGCCAGCTCTTACTAAATCTGCTTAGAGCTGGAAGAGCAAACAGGTGTCATTTTGTAAGCCAATTCCAATTCCATTGTGATGGCTATCCAAGAATCTGTCCTGAGGATTCTGAGGCCATATTAGCTGCTTAAGGGTGAAGGACAAAGAATGATAATGCCATGATGTCTCAGGTGCCATATGGCTGGAAAACCCAATTTGAAGACTATTTGACACATAACAAATGTTATCATTCTCACAAGAGGGCTCTGAAAGCCTGAAGAACTTAAATATTAAAATATGTAGATTTCTATGGGCAAATTCAGACATTTTGGCAGGTGGCAGATGGTAGGGCTGCCCTTTTTGGTGGTTTTCTTTTCTTTTTTTAAGATTCTATTTATTTCTTTATTTGAGAGAGAGAGTGTGAGAGAGCACAAGCAGGGGTAGATGCAGAGGAGAGGGAGAAGCAGGCTTTCCACTGAATAGGCAGCCCCATGTGGACTTGATATCAGGGCCCTGGGATCATGACCTGAGCTGAAGGCAGACACTTAACCAACTGAGCTACCCAAGCCCCCCTCTTTTTGGTGGTTTTCATCACAACCTTTTTTTAAAACTTTTTATTTAAATTCAATTTAGTTAACATATAGTATATTACTAATTTCAGAGGTAGAATTTAGTGATTCATTATTTGCATGTAACACCCAGTGCTCTTTAAGTGTCCTCCTTAACACTCATTACCCTATTACCCCAGAACCCCACCAATCTCTCCTTCATTAACCCTCAGTTTGTTTCCTAGAGTTAATTCTCTTATGGTTTGCCTCTCTACAGAGAGGTTTTTAATCTTGTTTTATGTTTCCTTTCCTTCCTCTATGTTCATTGGTTTTGTTTCTTAAATTCTATAAATGAGTGAAGTCATACAACATTTGTCTTTCTCTGACTGAATTATTTCATTTAGCATAATACTCTCTAGTTCCATCAAGTTCCGTCTTGGAAATGGCAAGATTTCATTTTTTTTTCTGATGGCTGAGTAATATTCCTTTGCACATATATGCCATGTCTTCTTTATCCATTCATCTGTCAATGGGTACCTGGGCTCTCTCCATATTTTGACTATTGTGGACATTGCTTCTATAAACATTGGGGTGTATGTGCCTTTTTAAAATCACTATTTTTGCATCCATTGATAAATATTTAGTAGTGCAATTGCTGTTCTATTTTTAACTTTTTGAGGAAACTCCATACTGTTTTCCAGAGTGGCTGCACAGTTTGCATTCCCACCAACAGTGTAAGAAGGTTCCCCTCTCTCCGCATCCTTGCAAACATCTATTGTTTCCTGAGTTCTTAAATTTATGCATTCTGACAAGTGTGAGGTGCTATCACATTGTGGTTTTGACTTGTATTTCCCTGATGATGAGTGATGTTGAGCATCTTTTCATGTGTTTGTTAGCCATTGTTATGGCTTCTTTGGAGAAATGTTTATTCATGTCTTCCCATTTCTTAACTGGATTTTTTGTTTTTTCAGATTTTGAGTTTGATAACTTCTTTATAGATTTTGGATACTAGTCCTTTATCTGATATATCATTTAAGAATATCCTTTCCCATTCCATAGGTTGCCTTTTAGTTTTGTTGATTTTTTTCTTTGCTGTGAAAAAGCTTTTAATCCTGTTAGGTCTCATTAGGTCATTTTTGCTCTTATTTCCCTTGCCTTTGGAGACATGTCTAGCAAGATGTTGCTGTGACTGAGGTCAAAGTGGTTGCTGCCTGTGTTCTCCTCTAGGATTTTTATGGATTCCTGTCTCATAATTTAGATCTTTCATCTAATTTGAGTTTATTTTTGTGTATGGTATAAGAAAGTGGTCCAGTTTCATTCTTCTGCATGTGGTTGTCCAATTGTCCCAACATCATTTGTTGGAGAGACTTTTTCACCACTAGATATTCTTTCCTGCTTTGTTGAAGATTGGTTGACCACAGTTCACCAAAATCTTTTCTTTTTAAATTTTTATTAACATATAATGTATTTTTAGCCTCAGGGCTATAGGTCTGTGAATCATCAGGCTTACACACTTCACAGTGCTCACCATAGCACATACCTTCCCCAATATCCATAATGCCACCACCCTCTCCCCCCGGCCACCCTCAGTTTGTTTTGTGAGATTAAGAGTCTCTTATGGTTTGTCTCCCTCCCGATTCCATCTTGTTTCATTTTTTTCCTTCCCCACCCCCCAAACCCCCCGTGTTGCCTCTCAACTTCCTCATTTCAGGGAGATCATATGATAATTGTCTTTCTCAGATTGACTCATTTTGCTCAGCCTAATATCCTCTAGTTCCATCCATGTCATTGCAAAAGACAAAATTTCATTTCTTTTGATGGCTGCATAGTATTCCTGTGTGTGTGTGTGTGTGTGTGTGTGTGTGTGTGTGTGTGTGTGTGACATCTTCTTTATCCATTCATCTGTTGATGGACATCTAGGTTCTTTCTATAGTTTGGCTATTGTGGACATTGCTGTTATAAACATTTGGGTGCATGTGCCCCTTCGGATCATCTTTAGAGTAAATACCCAGTAGTTTGATTGCTGGGTCGTAGGTATTGCTGGGTAGCTCTATTTTCAATTTTTTGAGGAACCTCCATGCTGTTTTCCAGAGTGGTTGCACCAGCTTGCATTCCCACCAATAGTGTAGAAGGATTCCCCTTTCTGTGCATCCTCACCAGCATCTGTCATTTCCTGACTTATTAATTTTAGCCATTCTGACTGGTGTGAGGTGGTATCTCATTGTGGTTTTGATTTGTATTTCCCTGATGCCAAGTGATATGGAGCACTTTTTCATGTGTCTGTTGGCCATCTGGATGTCTTCTTTGCAGAAATGTCTGTTCATCTCCTCTGCCCATTTCTTGATTAGATTATTTGTTCTTTGGGTGTTGAGTTTGATAAATTCTCTATAGATTTTGGAAACAAGCTCATTATCTGATATGTTGTTTGCAAATATCTTCTCCCAATACAAAGCTCAGAAATAGACCCTCAACTCTATGGTCAACTAATCTTTGACAAAGAAGGAAAGAATGTCCAATGGAAAAAGATAGTCTCCTCAACAAATAGTGTTGGGGAAATTGGACAGCCACATGCAGAAAAATGAAACTGGAGTGTTTTCTTACACCACACACAAAAATAGAATCCAAATGTATAAAGGACCTCAACGTGAGAAAGGAATCCATCAAAATCCTTGAGGAGAACACAGGCAGCAACCTCCTTGACCTCAGCCACAGCAACTTCTTCCTAGAAACATCACCAAAGGCAGGGGAAGCAAGGGCAAAAATGAACCATTGGGACTTCATCAAGATCAAACCTTTTGCATAGCAAAGTAAGCAGTCACCAAAATCTTTTATGAAACACAAAAAAACTCAATTTCTAGATTAAAACATTGTATGTGAAAAGATATCACCATTATTATCATTGCTGATGGAAAAAAATAGATAAACATAGAGTAAAAACTTCCATAAGTACCCATAGGATGCTTTTTATTGGAAAAGAGAGACAAAATGTCAATCTTTCAAATTTAAAAAACATTTTCTGATTAGCCTGGCAAGATCCTAGGTCTAATTTCTGGGAAATCTTTGAGTCACCTCTGACTTACCATATATGCCAATTTAAGTATGGTTCACCCTAACTGAAACCATAGGCAGTCAATTACCTCCCCATCTCACCTCACCTGCCACCCTGCTTATTATTGGCTACTTCCAAAATATTTTTAGAATTTCCATTTATAGGAAGTACTTGTGGAAGGCTAATGAGTGAGCAAAATCTCCAAGTTATCAGCTAGATTGTAAGCTCTTGGAGAATTGGAGACGTTTTATTTATCTCTACTTCTCTAAGACCTATTGCAAATAAATGAAATTTATCCTTAGACTCTCCATATGGAGGGTTACTTGGCTCTAGTATTTGCAGGTCCCTCTCAGCTGTCCATCTCACTCTCTCCATCCATCCATCCATCACACCAATCAACAAATATTTATTGAGCATCTACTATTTTCAGGCACAAAGAGATGGACACATCAGTTTTTGTTCTCAAGAAGATCATATTCTAGTATGGGAGAATTAAAATATCTCTACTTTAGTTTTCTTCAGATAGAGAAGGAGTGCAATTAGTGTCTGCCCAGGGATTAGGGAAAAATGTCCTTGAGTAGTATAAAATCTAAATGTCAATGATTTTAAAAGGACATCATTTCTAGACAGGATCTTCCTAGAAATTGGGAGTCAAAGTAGAAAACTTATGACTAATTATGAAGGGCACTACAATTGAATTATGATATCTAGCCCACAGGAAGCACCTGGATCAATATTGAAGCCAAGTAGGTGGGAACAGGAGTGTGACTTGCCCTGAGCTCTGGCAGAATTACGAGACTGATGGATGTGGTCCTTGCGTGGAGAAGGATACTCTACCAGTTTTTTTTTTTCCTTTCTTAGAAGACATGTCTGCTCCTTTCATTAATTTAACAATTGGACACCAGAGACATGCTTGAAAACACATCCATCTCTCTCTGGAATCTGCCAACATACTTTCCTTGGCAGTTGAAAAGTTAGTAAGTGCCCCTGTGATGACACTGGCATCATGAGCAACAGTGACAGAGACAGAGCCAATCTCGCCCTACCCAGGTGGAAAGTATCAATTGGCAATACTTCCCCATTCATCAGTTTGCAGCCTGGGACTTCCACAGTGCTCTGACCACCAGGCCAAATGAGAATATATTCATGTATGTGTGTGTGTGTGTGTTTGTCTGTATGTATGTATGTATGTATATATATTAGGATGACAGAGTCCACAGATATATTAAAATTTGGGGGTATCTTTTTTCTTAGACAAAATATGAGAAGAAAATAGAAGTAATAGCCATGCCTTTTGAACATCTATGCATTTTTTTCAATGGAGATCATTTTATTCATTCAGTCAGCCATTCATGATTTTTTTTATTAGTCATTGAATACCAACAACACAGTTTCAGATATAGTCCTAGATGCTGTTACTTCAACAACTAAAAAAAAGTTTCTTTTCTCAAGAAGCTTTCATTCATTAATTCTTTCATTCAACATATATTATTTGAATGCCTACTCTAAGGCATATGCTATGCTAGATCCTAGGGATAGAACAGTAAACAAAACCAGATATGACCAGACCTCTGGCCTCATTATTTTGGAGTTTTCTTTTAATACTTCACTGAAAATACCAATAAAATCTATCAGGTTCTCTGCCTGTGGCTTTTGGATATAGGAGCAGGCTAGTTGCTCCCAGCAAAGTAACTTACTCTTTTAGAATGAAAGAATCAGGGAGAGAAAGACAGTCTCTTCTGTAAATGTTGTTGGGAAAACTGCACAACTACATGCAAAAGAATGAAACTGGACCACTTTCTTACACTGCACACAAAAATTAAACTGAAAATGAATTAAGGACCTAAATATGAGACCTGAAACTATAAAAAAATCCCAGAAGATAGAACAGGCAGTAATTTCTCTGATTATTGGCTGTAGTAACATTTTCCTAGATGTGTCTCCTAAGGCAATGGAAACAAAAGTGGAAATAAACTACTGGGACTACATCAAAATAAATAGTTTTTGCACAGCGAAGGAAACCATCAACAACAGGAAAAAAAAAGACAACTGACTGAATAGTAGAAGGTACTTGCAAATGCTATATCTGAGAGGGGGTCAATATTAAAAATATATTAAGAACTTATGCAACTCAACACCTAAAAATTCCCAAACAATCTGATTAAAAAATGGACAGAGAACCTGAAAAGACATTTCTCCAAAGAAGATATACAGATGGCTAACAGATGCATGAAAAGACATTCTTTCATATTACTCATCATCAGGGAAATGCAAATCAAAACCACAATGAGATATCACCTCACATCTGTCAGATGGCTAAAATAAAAAAGACAAGAAATAACAAGTGTTAGCAAAAATGTGGAGAAAAAAGAAACCCTCATATACTGTTAGAATGTAAATTGGCAGAGCCAGTCATAGAAGAATATAGTGTTTCCTCAAAAAAGTAGCAATATATATGCCTTGTATCTAGTTATTTCACTAACTTTGGTATTTGTCCAAATAAAACAAAAACACTCATTTGAAAAGATATATACATCTCTATGCTTATTGTAGCATTATTTACAATAGCTGATATATGGAAGCAACCCAAGTGTCCACTGATGGACAAAGAGAAAAGGAAGATGCTATATATTCTCTCTCTTTCACATACGCACACACACACACACACACACACACACACACACACACACACA
>RCUC01057587.1:0-23996 GCA_003697995.1 Taxidea taxus jeffersonii | reverse complement strand
CCCAGGTGTCCCTCTATTTCTTTTTTTTTTTTTCAAGTTTTTTTACAATTCATTTTAAGTGAGAGCCTGTACACACACATGTGTGAGTGGGGAGAAGGGCAGAGAGGGAGGGAGAGGAAAAGGGAGAGAATCTCAAGCAGACTCCAAGGTGAGCCTGGAGCCCAGCACAGGGTTTGATCTCACAACCCTGACATCATGACCTGAGATGAAACCAAGAGTCAGACGTTCAGCTGATTGTACCACCCAGGTTCCACTCCCCCAACCCCACCCCTGATTCTATTTCTGACGGAGCTCACAGCCGGCAAGACAAATGTGTGTTTCCCTTCCCGACTCCATGCCTGACACGGGCACTGAAAATCCATCCAGACATTCTTTCCTGGGCCTGGCCTTGGCCTTACAATCCCTCTCAGACAAATATGATCTGGGCACCTACTGACCACCAGGGCTGCGGACAGGATGAAACTGAAGTTACAGCTTTGAGGCCATTTAGAAAATAAAGCTGATCACATTTTCTACTTAATGCAAACTTACCCAGAAAATCATTTTTATTTCAAATTTGTTAAACATATTTCTAAAATGGATAAAGATCATTTTCCTGGAATTGGAACACACTGCATAGAATTTTCTTTATGATTTTAAATTTTCCCTTAGGACTCCCAAATACTACTTGGTAGAATATATAAAAAGTTAGTCCAACTCTGTAGAGTTTAGGATCTATTCCCTGATTTATTCTAAAATAAGTTCTTGACTCACTTAATTCAGGTTGTCTCCTTAAAGCGCAGTGAAATTTTTAGTAATTTAAGACTTACTTATCTATTAGTTCTGTTACTTGTTTTCAAAGTAAGGACCAAGAAAGATAGGCCCGCCATTCACGTCCTTAATATTACTAGATCATACTTAATAACTGCGAAGCCACTAAGCTTTGTTGTATCATTGCTAAGGGATAGTGGTAAGTGCACTTTCATGCGTGGGAGATTATATGCATTTTTTCCTTTCCTTCTTTCCCTATTTTGAATCTCAGCAAATCTCAGACTTCGAGGCCACGTTAATGAATCTCATTACTTGAAAAAAAATTTTTTTAAGATTTTGTTTATTTTAGAGAGAGAGAAAAAAAACCAGAACACCAGCAGGGGGTGAGGGAGAGGAACAAACAGACTCTCAGCCGAGTGGGGAGCCCGATGAGGGACTTGATTCCAGGACCCCAAAACTATGACCTGAGTGGAAGGCAGACACTTAACCAACAGAGCCACCCAGGTGGTCCTGGCAAATTCTCGTTTGCCCACCACAGGCTATGTCAGACTGACACCAGCTAAATGAGAAGCTGCCTGGTGGCCACGGAGGAGCCCAACACCTTGTTTGGGATAAAGTCTATACCACAATGAAAACCTTTAAATAAAGCAGATCTGGTCAGGGGTCCTAGGAGGAGCACAGCAGCTTCCTGTTAAGGAGGGCTGTATGCAGCTGATAATACTTCTAGAACCAAAGAATGAGTCTGAAAAGCAAGCAGAGTATCAACCAGCCAGCCCATATGGAGGTCAGCAGCTGGTAGACCTCAATCTTAGACCATGTGCTCTCCAGAAGGGGCCCTGCAGGCTGCAGGGCACGGCCACTCAGCGGAGATAATTCCTCCAGCTATATTCTAAGTCCACCAAGGGCGGGCAGCAGCATCTGGCACAGTATGTGCCATTTCCAGAGGTTTAAAATAGTTTTTCTAAATGTGTCCTTTCACAGTCCAAATATGGCTTAAGTTTCTTCTGAGTTGAGATACTAAAGCGGATGAGACAATTTTGTAATGACTCTCATAGGGAATGGGTGGCAGTGGGGAGAGAGATCGATGAGAAGATCACTCGGCAAGGGCTGGGGGGAAAGGGGAGGAGAACTTCTATTAATCGATCTAGCTTTGTAAGATCCAAGGACACTTCTTCCCATGTTTCAAAGCACGACATGTAGAGGTTAAGAGAATGCCAACAATACAAAGACAATCCCCGTGTAAACGCTCCCCACTCTGTCTTCCGGTTCCCTGTCCCAGGGTGGACACATAACCAGTTGTTATTTTCTGCAACTAAGCTATTTCCTGCACACACATGCATTACTTTACCTACTTTCCACGTTTGGACCTTTCAAAGCATGCAAGTTAACTCAGAAGGGATGCAGAAGGCATCAATCCTTCACTGACTCACCTGGCAGAAGTCGGGATGGCAAGAGAAGTCCAGTTCAGGGCCCCAAACAGGCTGCCCATGAGCTACTTCCCTTTCTACATTTTGCTGTCCCAAATCCTGAGTTGTTCAAGAGAGGACGCTGTGCATCCCCAAGTTGGAAGGGCATGGAGGAGTGACTCTGAGACACGCCAAGGTAGAGAGGAAGCCCCATGATCAGAGAGGGTGACAAGTCTGTGGGGCTTGCAAGCAGCACAGGACCCATCACGTGGTCCCAGAGCTGCCTGGGAAGACGCTCAACTCCCAGCAGTCAGAGATCATATGCTGCACACAGGGAGACTGCACCCCAGGCCCTGGGGCTCCACAGGTTCCACTGTAAGTCCTCAAGCTGGAAGGGCCACCACGCTGAGCCAGAGGAGTCTAGAGATAACCAGGGCGGACAAGCAGCTTTACCAGAGGGGCCTCGGGATATCTGAGGCTGGGTTCCTGCCAGGCTGATTCGGGTCAATGAGGATTTGGTCTGATTTCATAATGTGTCTGTAATCTCTGTTCAGTCTGAGTTTGGGGCTGAGATGTGAGCCCACCACACAAATGAGGGCATTTGGTCTATTTCTGGTGGGTCACCCCGCACCACACTCCAGCCCACCGAGCTTACTAAATTCAAGGAATTCGCCAGGCTTCATATGAAGCATCCTTTAGCTCTGCCTGGCTCACGGAGGCAGGGATGAGAGGCCACACTGGGAAACGGCTCTGGAACCAAGAAGCCAGAGTCTCTGACCAGTGTTATTTGGAACACGACCCAGCCTGTCTGCCCACAGATACCTCTCTAAGTCAAAGAGAAGCACATACAACATTGGCATTTTAAATGTCCCCAAACCAAAAAAAAGCGTCACCCACCACGCAACAAACAGAAAACCCCACTCATGTCCCAAGGCAAATATAAATGTGTTAAAATACCCATGTATTTATGCACAGATTTTTTTTTCTTGTTTAGGTACAGACTAAAAACAGGAAGCCCACGTAAGGCTTAACTCGTCCCATGAAACCCTTCATAGGACATCCACACACCTGTCCCCTGGTCAGGAAATGGCATTTCCATTTAATTTTTGATAGTTTTTGATAATTTTTGATTAAGCTTCCCACAGGAGGACTTGAGGAGTTTAAGGGGATTGGGTTCTGGGCTTCACCACCATGTGCTCTTTTCTCATTATCAGTTTTAGGGCAAAGTCTCATTCCATGGCTTATTCGTTCCTGGCGAGAGATTTAAAATGACATTGGAAAGGAATTTCCAGGTGCTAATGGGGTATGTGGTCTGTACACAGAGGATTAAGCCAAACCCCCTATGGTTTAACTACCTCAGCAGCCTTCAGTGTCACATGAGGCTGAACAAACCTCCAGTCTGTATAACTGACCTCTGTCAAAGGACCCCCAATTTAGAAAATGGTGAAATTTAAGGAATGGGCAAACCCATGAACATTAGAAACTGTTCCTGAAACTGTTCCTGAAAAAATGCCCATGAGGACTTTATACCCACTGTGAAATAAATGGCTTCAGGACAAGGGCTGGTCACCAGAAAGACCAAGCCATGATTAGAAACTTGGCAGGTTCTCGGGATCTTCCCACACCTCGCCCTATGCTGCTCTTCATCTGACTATTGCTATGTACCCTTTAATAAACCGGTAAACTAAGCAAGCGTTTTCCTGAATTCCATGAGCTGTTCTAGCAAATCAACTGAACTTAAGGAAGGGGTCACAGGAACCTCCAGTTTAGAGACAGAAGTTGCAGGCAAACTGGGGACCACCTGCTTGAGTTGGCACCCAGTGGGCAGGCAGTGTTTGGGGACTGAACCCCAAACCTCTGGGATATGATCTCTAGGCAGACAGAGCCAGAACAGAGTTAAACTGCAGGACACCCGGCTGGTGTCACACGGAATTGCTTGGTGTGGGGAAAACCCCCACGCATTTGGGGACCAGAGGTATCAAAAGGGTTTTGTACGGGGACATCTGGGTGGTTCAGTCAGTTAAGCATCTGACTCTTGATTTCAGCTCAGGTCATGATCTTAAGGTGGGGAGAGCAAGCCCTGCATCAGGCTCCACAGTCAATGGCGAGTCTGCTTGGGATTCTCTCTCTCCCTCTTCCTCTGCCCCTCCCCCTATGCTTGTACTCTCTCTCTCAAATAAATAAGTAAATCTTAAAAAAAAAAGGAAGTGTTCTGCATGTAAAGGAGATGGTAGAGGAGGGAAATCATTCTTTTCCCGATACATCCATATAGTACAAAACAATAAAAGTGATCACGATGACAATTATAGTCACAGTGCCACTCATCACAGATGCCCACATGCCAGGCATTTTGCAGACATGATCATGCCACTTCGTGACACAAGTATTAGTATTCCCGTTTTTAAGGAAGATGATGAGACCAGGGGAAATGGTATCACATGGGAGGCCCAAAGTCACAAGTCAGCGGCAGAACCGGTTTCAAATCTTGTGCCTTCTGGTACCCAGATCTGTCCCGCTCAACACACCCTCCTTGTGGGGGCAGATGATTGCAAGGCCAAGAGCACAAACCCAGCCTTGCTGCTGATGGGGTGGGGATAACTGCGCGAGTGCCAACACCAATAAACACTGGCGAGCCAGGCTCCTCTGTTCTCCTCCGCTCTGTAATAAGACTTATTTATTACCTCCACCAGTAATTGTCTAGACTCCAGTAATACACTGATGGATCTTTAATCCTGAACGGACGGCATTAATTAGCCGAAGCTAGCTCTGATTTCCGCCAGCAGCTGTTATCAATCCTTTAAAAGACTGTTCAGTGCTCCAAGGGTCTAATTTCCCTACTTGAACTCTTGAGGATTTAGATGTATTTAAAAACTTATGAACTCGATTATAAAGTATGATAGAGTTACTGTGTCTTATAGATGCAAGAAAAATGAACATTGAAGCACTTTCTATAAAGTTTCCTATAAATATGTAAATATTTTAAATAATGAGCAATAAACCTTTCATTCATATTCACATTATAATTAACTTTTTAATTTAAGTAGCAACCAAGAAGCTATAACTTTGGGATCCTGATTCACTTCCAATCACCTTCTAACTTATATTTGCTCTCATTACAACTAGTCTATGAGAAACTTCAATCTTGTAATTCTCTAATCTTGGAAGCTTAAAAATTCATAAGACATAATTAGAATCTGCGTAGGAGACATTAGGGTTTAGTAAAAGAAATGCTGAACCAGGAGTCACAGGAGCTTGGTTCTAGGCCAGAGTCTGTTTCCTACTCAAATTATTTCTTTGCACATAATTTACTCACCTATAAGACAATTAGGGTCCTAAAGATAGTCCTTAAGGCCCAGAGTTAAGATTCTGAGTTATAAATTCTTACACTCAGAAAACTACTTAAATGTATTAAAAATATTACAAGCTCTATAGGTAGATATTATTATATATAATATGAGAAATGATTTGCTGATGTACCGAAACCACAGCTACACGCAAGGAATCTCCTTCCAGTTGAAAATGTCAAAGGCAGAGAAAAGAAGATACTAAACTGTAACTATCTCAATGTTTCCAGACTTCTGTTATTGGGAGTCACTTGCAATAATTAGTCATTTTTGAGTAGTTAAAACCTTTTAACACACTCCATAATCTTTATCCTGTAGGGAAACAGTACTAGCTTGATCACTCCAGTGCAGAAAGATAAAAGAAAGGTTCCCCTCCTCTCCTAGTTAGCCCTGTCCACCACTCTCAGACTTGAACATGCCACACGTCCCCTCTTCTGCATTCGTATTTTGGGATATGGAGGAGTGAGGCTGGAGAGGGAGGGGAGAAGCAGGAAGGGAAGAGAAGGGATAAATTTATGGCCTAAGGCAAAAATAGAAAAGAGAAAAAAACTTAGGAGCAGTCGAGGGAACAGTGGCATTTCCCTGAAAGGGGACAACACTTAGCAAATGGAACCTTGAACTAAGAGAGGATGTACCCCAAAGTAGACTATGGAGGATGTGCAGACTGTTTTTCTAGAATCCAAACTTTTTTACACAGAATACTTTTTCCTCCCCGCTACCACTTTTCTTTTCTGCCATGGTTAAAATTCTCTAGTTGGAATTCAGTCAGTCATTTCTGGTCAAGTGTGAGGATGAAAAGGAAATTTCCAAGGCCTTTTTTATTGTTCAACAAGGATATTTTGAGTAAGGTCCTGTCTGAGTGGAATAAATACTTTATTGGTTTTTTTTCTTATTCTTAGAGTAGGGAAAAATATTGTACCTGGGGAAAGTCAAAGAGAACATCTTGTCATAATACAAGGCAAAAGGTACCACATAAAATCTGAATCAAGATAGTAGCACACTCAACAGTTTTGTTAGTGTCCACTGAAATGCCAAAGCTTTCTTGGTTATAGGATTGATTTTTTTTTCCTTTCAGCAAAATGTCACCCTCAGCAGGAGATCTAAACCAAAAGCATTTTTGTGTGGCTGGGACATAAGTCAGCAGCAGGAATTGTAACAGGATGTCAAGTATTAGACTCTACTGTAGGCCAGACTTCAGACTGGTCCCATGCTCCCTCAACACACATGCTGTGAACAGACAGTCCATAATTCTGGCACCTGTCTCATTCTTCTACAAGTGGTGGACAGACATATGTGGCCCCTGTCTCTTGGATATCATCCCAGAGAGACCAATAAGATTCTTTCACTTCTCTTCCGACATATGTAATGGAAAAAAAATCCTCCTGAATGCAACGAGTTACAGTAACCCTGCCTTAAAAAAAAAAAAATTGTCACACCTGTTTCCTAGCCTCCCCTCAACACAAACAATAATGACTGGGTCTCTATGGGGGCAAAAGGTTTCCTTTCTTTCAATTCATAGAAATAAATGTAGTCAGATCATTTAGCTTCTGTGCCACAAAGAGAAGCAGGTGGATAGCATCTTAACATGAAATGAAAAGTAATCTGCAAATGAAATGTGAGGATCAAGAAAATCTCTTAAATCTGTTCTCCCAGGATAGCCCCCATGATTGGTTAGTGATGGAAGAGACTGTGAGATTTACAACTTCAGTCCTCCATTTCATAGGGAAGAAGCCATAGGCAGACAGAGAGAGATCTTGTAAATTTTCAAGGTAGTCAGGCCAACCAGTGGCAGAGCTGGAACCAGTTTGAACTCAGGTGTCCAGTACCACTCTCCAGGATCTTTATTCCCCCAATAGATCCATATCTTTTATGTGAGCTTCCTAGAGCTACGTGTGTTTGTAGTATATTTGCTATAAATCAAACACCCCCAGGAAAGGGTAAAGCTCTGTGATCAAACCCATTCACATCTTTACAGTGAACATATGAATATTCACACAAAGCAGGTAAGATCCCAAGTAGCCAATTGCCAGTTTGATAAGATTTTGGCACCATACGCTATTAAGGAAAATTTTATTTTGGTGTTCACAGTTTTTTAACTTGCAGAAATTGCAGATAACAGATGGTGGTCCTATAGAACAAGGCTTCCCTTGTAAAAAGGAAAGGAAAGGAAAAGGCCCTCAAGTGTTTAAAAGCAGCACATCTTAGATACTATGGTAGTTAAGAGAAACCTGTCATCTAACGGCCTAGTTAAACGCTAGACCACTGTGTCCCATTCCCACAGTCTGTGATTCAGGAAAGCTGAGGTGGGGCCACAGAAGTGTCATGCCTAACCAGTCAGAAGCTTTGCTGTGCTCCTCAGACCTTTTCTGGGTGGTACTGAAGCTCGGGTCCATGACACCACACTTTGAGAACGAATGGTTAAGACAATGAGCCTTGTACTGACAGAACTGTGTTCAAATCTACCATTTCTTAGCTGTTGTATTTTCAGGCAAATTAGCTCACTTCTGCTGAGAAATCCACGGAGAATCTTACCAAGGATTCCTTGTACCATGACAAGTTACTCTTCTCTTGTTGTTTTCAAGATTCCTACTAGGTCTGCAGCTTCTGACAGTTGAGTATAATGTGTCCTGGTGTGAATCTCTGAGTTTATCCTACTTGGAGTTCACTGAGCATTTGTATTAGTATAGCTAAGTCTTCCCTCAGATTTAGGTCATTTTCAGCCATTAGTTCTTCAAACAATCACCCTGCCCCTTTCTTTCGCTACCTTCTGAGAATCCCATAATGCACATATTGGTACATTTGCTGATGTTCCACATGCCACTTAGGTTCTGTTCACTTTTCCTCACTCTCTTTTTTTTTCTTTTTGCTCCTCAAACTCAGTAATTTCAAAAGACCTGTCCTAAGTCTCTCTTCTACCTTCTCAAGTATATTGTTAATCCCCTATAGTGACTTTTTCAATAAGCTGTTGTATTTTGCAGCTCCAGAATTTCTTTCATTCTTTCATAATTTGTTTGCTTTATATTCTCATTTTGTTCACGTATCACTTTCCTCATTTCCTTTAGTTCCTTAAGCATATTTGAGAGTGTTGTTTTAATGTCTTTGTCTAGTAAGTCTAATAGCTGTGTTTATTCAGAAATGGTTTCTGAAGATTTATTTTGATCTCCTGAATGAACCATGTTATCCTTTTTCTTTATATACCTATGATCATTCATATATATATATATGTACATATATATGTAAAAATTTTTTTAATTGAACACTTAAAATTCCAACCACCTCTCTCAGTATTACAAACTAGCTCCAGGCAGGGAGACAGTCAACATTCAGTCCAGTGTGCAGACTATGTAACATCTCCTTAGTGCTTTTCTTGACATGCATCTTTCCTGGGCCTCTGTCTATGCTATTTTTTTCTTCCCTGCTGCCTACATGGCTAGTTTTAAATGTCTCAATTTCCCTAGGAGTTTCACCTTTGCTTCAGGACTCAGCTGTTCTACTGTATTCTTCAGTCAAATATCTCTTGCTCTAGGCACCTGTGGGTCTACAGCCCCTTTGTGGTTTTCATGAATCATGCCTCCTGTTCCCTGTCGCTTCCTCTAGACTGAGACCTAACCTGTACTGCTTTTGGTTGTCTGAGCTTCTAGTTAGATAACACAGAGAATAATCCCTCAGGCAGCCCTCAGACAGGTTTGAACACTGCAAATTCAGTCCATTCTGTTCTCTTTGGTTTGTGGAAGGGACCTGGAAACTAAACCACTAATTCCTCTAAACTACACCATGCCAAGCCAGGGAGCAGTTGGGGCAAGAATGAATTAAAAACACCATAAAACACCTTGTTATTCTGAATGTGGGTTTTTCTTGTGTGGGCATTCACTTGGTTGCTGTAGATTTGACTTTTAGAGCTCTTATACAATTTCTTTAGCCACTGTCTAGTTGCTTATTTAATGTTTCAATGGGAGCTTCCTATGGAAACCAGAGTACCTGGAGTTTCTTAATCTGCCATCTTGCTGACGTCTTCATTGTACAGTCCCTTAAGCCTCAGCTCCTTATAGTACTTACTTCAGTGTTGCTGAGATGATTAAATGAGATAATATACTAAAAGTATTTAGCACAGAACTTTGCATATAGTAAAAGCTCAATAAATTTTGCTATCACTACCATAAGACTAGTACAAGTATGTCACCATTGCTGGGAGACTTCACTGCTGGGAGACAGAGTGCTGATTTAATTGTGCTTTATACAAACCCCAATCCCAGAAATATCAGTTGCCTAATCTATGCCCACCTTCCTCCACAGTGCTACTTTATACCCTTATCCATAATGGGTAGGTTTTACTAAATATCTGAAGCAGATTTTTTTACTCTTGCTTTAGATTTTTTAAATCATGCTTATTCACAACTTTTAAGAGAAGTTTCCATCCCCTCATTTATCTAAAGGTCTATAAAGTGTGTGTGTGTGTGTGTGTGTGTGTGTGTGTGTGTGTATGTGTGTATGTGTTGGTGGGAATGCTAAAAGGCTGCATATAGACATAAATCTTATCTTTAATACAGGTATGGTTAGGTTTAATTTTAACGCACTCATGCAAGAGAAAACAGCAGAGGAGTACCTCTTTGTTTCTGAAACTGTACTTCATACTTCTCAAATAACACATTCCTCATTTGGCTCCCTCATTTCCCACTTTTTGGCCAAATACTGAGACTAGTCTTCTATCCCTTCCAACATGTAGTTCATCTCCCTTTTTTTTTTTCCCTATATGCCATTTTAATGAACATACATAATGGTTTTCACAAAAGATATTAGCTATCTTTCTCCAGAATATATTTCATTGGTCTTGGACTGGGAAAAGAGTGCTAAGCCAGTGAGGTCCAAAGCTATCTTTGAAGACCACCTTGGGATGTTATAACCCAGGGTCAGGAAATGACAGCGAGGACCATAACTTAGAGAAATTATCTGAGCCAGATGTCACAAGCATACTTCATAGAATTAGTGATCACCTGCCATTCTAGAAGCAACCAGCCAAAAAACTAGGATCATAAGCTTTTTTGCCTAGGCTACTCCTATTGCTCAAAAAAACCTCCCACCTCAGGTTCTGCATTATTTTCTTGGTCACCCAGCATATCTCCACCAGGGCCATGAGATTTGGTGAATTTGCATCCCAGAAACCCAACTGGTCAGCATGCTGAAATTGGGATGCCTTCCAATATGAAACTGCACTAGCCAAGCTCCAAGACATACAAGTCAGATGACCCTGCATTGATCTCCCATAGCCTAGAATGAACAGATAGTTCTAGCCAGTGTATATCCCCAAGTTACCTGGAAGTTCAAAGAGTCAACATCTTATGTAAGAATGCAGTTTGGGAAAAGGAGATTCTTATTAGTCCTCAGAAGTGAGCTCCCTTTCAACTAAAGGAATTTGAATCAGCTCATCTACCAAAGGAACTAATTTACCAGAGTTCTCTTGTTCCCTTGAAAAACTCCCTTCCCTCCTAAACATGACTTGCCTGGTCTTTCTTCTGTTTCCACTGCAGATCGACTCCCTTCCTATTCTTTCTCTTATTTTTCCTCCAAAAAAGATACAATTTCCTATTTGAAATTCTAATCACATACTAGCTCTGCTTTGCTGAAAATACATCCAGATCACCTTGATGGGATGACTTTCATAGCCTCTATTGGATGCCAACAAATACAAAGTCACATTTTTATGTTTAATAACTTAAAAAAGTGAAAAGTTTGAAATTTCTATGCAGGAGTCCTCCATAATTTCTGTAATTTAATTAAATTAAACATAATTAAATTAAACATAACCCAAAACAACACATTTCCTTCTCATGCTATGCGTAATTGGGTTAAGCAGTTACTAACTTGAGGATTTATGTATTCTAACATGCGGCTAGTCTTGCTATCACCACAATGGGAAGCTGAAAACCACAGGGGCGGTGCTTCCCCCCAGCTCACGGTCAGATTTCCAGCAGCTGGAGTTGGGTTCTCTGCAGCCATGGCTTTCTTACAGAGTAAAGAAGACAATGAGACAGGCACCAAAATTTAATTAATTCTTTAAAATCAGATGACTCAAAAGAAAAAAAACCCAATAAATTGGAAAGGCTGGTGCATTACATTTCTTTTGGAAATGGATAGAACCTAAATCAACATGTAATTCTGGACAAGACAGTTATTTAATTAGTTAAAATTTGGGGATTGGTGTATTTCGTGAGTCAGCAAACACTGAGTATCTACAATGTGACAAGAACTATGCTAGATGTTGGAGAAATACAGAGGCAAGACACAGGTCTACCCTTCAGGCTGACTCACCTACGGGGCACGTGGGGAGTCTTCAACACTCTTCCTCATGCCATAATTCAATACTCCTATTATTGGAATATCACAGTGCTAATAGGCACCGAGACACTCAGATCCTCAACTCCAGCTGCATTGACAATTCCATGAATGTGTCATTTCTTGACTATTTAATCAATATTGATCAAATATTGATATTGATCATTTGACTCTCTCTGCTGATGTCATGTGGAATTAATTACTCTGGCATCAACTGTAGGCTTCAGAATCAGAGAGACCTGCTTTAAGATTCCACATATCCTGGGAAAATTGCTTAGACAAGTGAGCTCAGTTACACAGGCCTGGGCTTGAATCCTATTTCAGTCATTGCCACCGGGGTTATCTTGGTGAGTTCAAGTCCTCTCTGCCTATTTCCTTATGTGTAAAAGGGGGGCGGGGGTGGGAAATCATCTTCCATAGGACTGATGTAAGAAGTAAATGATGGCATGCTCAACACAGTGTCTAGAACATAGTGACCACATGGCAAATACCAGTTATTATTTGACCATTAAAAGACTTACTGTAGGGGCGCCTGAGTGGCTCGGTGGTTAAGCCTCTGCCTTCAGCTCAGGTCATGGTCTCAGGGTCCTGGGATCAAGCCCCGCATCGGGCTCTCTGCTCAGCGGGGAGCCTGCTTCTCCATCTCTCTCTCTCTCTCTGCCTGCCTCTCTGCCTACTTGTGATCTCTGTCAAGTAAATAAATAAAATCTTTAAAAAAATGACTTACTGTATTTTAAACGCTTAGCACAATTAAAATCAGTGCCTATTTTATCAGCAGCAGCAATTTTCACAGATGCCATTTTGTTTTCAATATAGCTTTTAACAGAAAAGTCCAACAGTGGAACTGGCTGCCCCAGGACACAGTACTCTATCACTGGAGATGACCAGATGGACATTCCTGGCTTTCGGTCAAGGCTGGGGAGAAGGGATTCACATACTCGGAAGACCTGGGGCGAGATGCGTCTTAAGTTTCTTCCCCACTTTTGGTTTTCTCATTCAATGACTTGTACTGATCTCTGATTAGAAAATCTACCATTATTAACAGTAAGGTAACATACATACTTCAAATAATTTTTATAAAGACTCTATAAGTTGGGAAATATTCAAGAATTCATCTAATACTTTTTCTCCAGAAAAAGATAAGTCCATTTTCTTTCCTACTTGTCTTCTTCAAACAATATAAGTGCAAATCAAAGTGAACTGTGATTTTCTTTTAAAATTTGTATGCCCTGTTCATTTTTTAATCTCATGAAGCAAGAACCATGTTCTCTGTTGGCTCTGCTTCTGGTGATAATATTTTGAACTAGGTCAGAAGTTAGTTTTAAAAAAAAAAAAGGTCCAAAGCTAAGAATCTCATTTAAAAAAAAAAAAAACCAAAAACTTGGCCATGTTCCGTGTTCAAAATAAACTCTTCTCTATTCTGGGGCAATCATGAGATGTTTCTGAGAAAAGTGCTGCCATGAATCCTAGCCAAGGACACGTTCCATGGAGAGAGTCAGGGTCAAGATCCTGACTGCCTGGCCATTAGGACAATGACAAGTCACTTTCCACCTTTTCTCAGTGCCTCCAAACAAGTATTATCAATGGGAATGAGGTCCCGGGTACTTGGTCAAGGAAACAGTACTGAGTTTGCCTTTATTGACGGTACTTTTATCTGTAGCTTGGAAAGCGGGGCCTTGGAATGGGGATGTTGGAATCTTCTTGAAAAGCAGCCTTCCCAGAAGAAAAACATAAAAGGGAATAACAGGGGCATTATCCAGGACAAAAGGACGTGCCCCAGGATGCTGAAGGAAAGTGAGAGCAAACAAAGGCTGGTGCTCAGACAGGCTTGGGTTTGAACTCGCTCCTGGGCCCATATAAGAGGTTGGGGAGGTGATCCTCAGGGAGCGCGCCCTTTTGTGACTCTGGGATCTTGAGTTCCATGATATTCCTTTTGTGGGAGAAGAGGTTTGCTCTGCTCTTTTTCCAGACTCCTGGGCTGTCACCCCTGCCAAATGCTGCCAGTGGGCACAGCCAAGACCTGGACACTCTTGGTTCGATTCCCAAACAAGTGTGCTGAGAGGCAGAAGGAAAGAGCTCCATGCCCAGATGGCCTTTCTGCTTTGCTAGGCATGTTGTTTATTTTTGCATTTTAGTCAACGCAGAACTACTGCTGCACCTTGGCGAATCCCAGAGTGGAACCATGGGATGCCTGCCGTAGGATACATTCGCAAAGAAAAAGTTGTTTTGTTTGTTTGCATTTTAGCAGGGAGAGTATTGCTTTTAATGAGACAAAATGAAGAAAATAGGTGTCAAGAAGATAAGAGGGAAAGTAAGGATAAAGTAATGATTTTCAGCACAGAGTTAGGAGAGACGAAGTGAAATCACACCTGGTCTTGAGGCAGCCTTGGAGGGCAGGTATGGAATTGGGGTGGGGGGGTCCCCTGGGTGGCATCGAGGGGCTCAGGCTCTGAACAAAGGAGAACAGGAAGGATGCCACAGGTGGATGAACTTGAAGTCTGTGCACCAGTCATAAACCAAGCTGGGAAGACAACATTGAGAAGACACACAGATTTAAAGTTTTCCAGGTCTGACTCTGGGAGGCAGGAGAATATGAGGAGGCAGAAGCCAAAGCATCATTAGACAAAAATAAACGTATCTGGCACCAACCTAAGGAGCTTAGTGATCTTTTTAACGCAGGTCACTTGGGAAGGAGTTCTTGTCCAACGTGGCCTGTTAGAATCACTGGAGAAGCTTAAAATAAAATACTTGGGATTTATTTGGTTTGAGGAGGGGCCTGGGTAGTGGTATTTTTTTTTTTTAAGTTATCCGGATGATTCTAGTATGCAGCAGTGTTGAGAAACAGTGAAAAGGCTGCAGGAAAAAATTCCCTCTCATCAGAGATTCTCTGACTCATTTAATGGTGTACCTTGTTTCCCTACACTTCCCAGATGTGAATTCTTTTTTTTAAATAACAAATTGAAGGTCTGTGACATCTGTACTTTGGGCAAGTCTATTGGAGACATTTCCCAGGAGCGTTTGCTCACTTCATGTCTCCATGTCACATTCTGGCGATTCTTACAATATTTCCAACTTCTTCATTATTATATTTGTTACAGTGATCTGTGATCAGTGATTATAACTAAGAACTCGGATGATGGTTGGCATTTTTTAGCCACATATACTTTATATATATTTATTGTTAGTATATTTATATTATTTTATTTTATATATTTATATGTTTATATGTATTTATATTTATATTTTATTATATTTATATTACATTTTATTATATCTATATTATATTGTTTATATTTATATTATATATAATTAACTAAATAATAAATATAATATATAATTAAGATATTCTTTAGACAGTGATGGGGTTACATTATATGTTTAAATAAAAATAAATTTTAAAAAAGATATTCTTTAGACATAATGCTATTGCACACTTAATAAACTACAGTATAGTGTAAACAGAACTTTTATAAGAACTGGGAATGGGAAGATTCATTTGACTCACTCTACTGCAATACTCCCTTTATTGGCGGGGTCTGGAACCCAATTCGCAGTATCTCCGAGGTGTGCCTGCCTTTGCCAAGAACCTGCCGTTGGATAAAATACTCCATAATCAACCATTTAGGGGTTCTCGGTTTCCACCCAAAACCTCACTGTGGTTAACGGGCAGAAAGACACTGCGCTCACCACAGCATCAGTGGGATTGGCTGTGCGAGGTACAGGAGTGTCGGAGGCACAGGGATCCCGCACAGCCAAGCGGAAGACCCGCAGGAGCGCGCGCGCGGGTTAGCCCAGGATGCGTGCAGGTGCGCTGGGTGGGGTGGGGGCGGGGCGAAGGCGGGCTGCAGGTGTGTGGGGGGCGGGTATTTTCCATACTTTGGAGCCACAGGTTTGATTATGGGCCAGGCACTGCCACGCGCTGGTGGCACAAAGGGCTCATTTGATGGACATGTTTGCTCAGTCCGTAAACATGCCAGGCGTGTTCCCAGCCTGCCCGGCCACCTCGAGCCCTCTTCCTCCGGGTGCCCGCCTCCCGCATGTCCCTTCCAACGTGAGGGCGGCCTGAGTGAGCGGTCCGCGGACCCTCCTTCCCTGCTCCCTACCCCGCCTTCGATTGCGGGTTCTCTCCTTTCCACAACATTTGTGGCTTCCTGCCATCCCTCCCTCTCCACATAGATCATCAACCTATCATCTATCAATCATGTGTCTATCACCTATCATCTCTGTATCTATCATCTAGCAGCACCCATCTCTCTACGATCGCTCCCTACATCTGAGCTCCCTTAGGACAGTCCCCCCTTCCCTCTGTCTGTCTCTCTTCTCCCCCACTGAACAGTGTCTAACCATCCTGACATTTAGTAAGTACCAAAAGATTCAGTACTACTACAGTAAGTTTTATTATCACTATTATTATTTTGATTAATAGAAATATCTTTTGTGCTGTAAAGAAGTGCTTTATACATTGTTTAATAAAAAGAAAACAAAACATTGTTTAATAAAAAGAAAACAAGATAATGCAGGGAAGAGAAAAGAGGGAGAAGGGAAAAGAACCGCAGCAGGCTCTGGATAACGTTGGCATCGTCACAAAATCAGGGTTTTTTTAATTCCTGGAAAGATAAAGGCTCCGAGTGTCCTTGCAAAGCTGAAGCTAGGTAATTTAGAACTTGTCAGCTTCATTGCCTTCCCTTTAATTTAGTGTTCTTTTGTAGTTTCCCACGGGGGCACTTGACAGGCACCTCCCTCAATCTATCCAGAGGAATGTGACGTCCCAAGGCTCTTTAAAGCAGAAACCCATTCCCAGACTTGGCTCAACAAAGCAAGAAGGGCCTTGCTACCTGTGCCTCCCAGATCCTCATCAAGAGTTATTTGGATAATGAAGGGCACACTGAAAGCTGGGTCCCCTTTGCTGACAATGCCTGCAGCCCTTCTGGAATTCCTCTAGGTACCTGTTGGTGCTAAAGTCCCCATTCAGAATTTGCCCTCGAGCCTGTAAATTCTAAAACCCTTACTCAGCAGGAAAGCACATTAAAGCATTCATTTTTGTTCCCTGTAGAGAAAAAAAAAATTACATTTTTACAAAATTTCCACCCTTCTAGTGCTACAGTACTTAAAGGAACTCTGCACATAGGATCAGAAGCTTTCCGGATGGTTAGAAGATGGTTAGGGTAGGCACCGAGGAAGCAGAAAAGCCAGAGAGGACTCAAAGAAGAAAGAAGTCAAATGCTGTGAAATTCTTTTCAAAGAGAGTAAGTCAGATCTTCAATCTTCAACATTAAAGTCTTTACCCTTGCCAGATGCAAACAAGGAAAAGTAACATTTGAACACGATCCATTTCGGGTTCTAAGGTTGACAGAGAAGGCAACTCGATCAGTTTCAGGTCTGCCCTCCCCTTTTAACAGGGCAACAGATGGCAGATGTGTTTGCTTAGGCTACCCGCACCTGCTCTCCGGAGCTCTCAGGGCTAATCCAAGGTAGGAGGGAATGGATCTCCATGAGGTCAGACCAGGTAAGTCAAAAGCAAGCCGGTTTCATTATAATCATCAAAGGCAGTAGGTTTCCATTAAAATGCTAATTTGCACGCTAAGCAAAAGCAATTCAGAAGACTCCTTGCTAAAACTAAGCAAGTGAATTTATGAGTACACACTTAAAGCTGATGTCACATTCATTACGCCTAAAGCTGGCAGACATCCTCCATATCAAGAAAGGCCTCCCAAATCCCCCACCAACAAATACAAGCTCTCACTTATTACTTTCCAGTCTCCTTGAATGTTCTGAGTTAATTTCCTTTGCACGCCAACTTGCTCTAACCAGGGAGCAGGGATCCAAGTGATGGCCAGCAGGCTCACTCCATATAGGACAAAGGTTCGGCCTGTTTTTGTTTTTTCTTTTAAGTAACATATTTGAATCCTCTCATGTCCGCACGCATGAACTCTGGTTCTCGGCAAAACCCCGCCCTTGCTGTGGCTTACACAGTTCCTCCCACTGGGACTCAAGCAAAGCCTCTTGCATCCTGGAGTCACCAGGGTGATAAAGAGACCATCCCACAGGATACTTGCAGCACCTACACCTTGGGAAGCTGCCCCACCCCCTGCCAATCCCACAGTTCTCAGACCTTACCTGGAACTCCTTGAAAATACCATGAGGGCCAGTTATAAGCCAGAAAGTCTTAACTCTGTTATAGTCACACAGCATCTAGGATCAGAAATTTAATTCCCGGGGCACCTGGGTGACTCAATTGGTTAATAAGCATCTGCCTTCAGCTCAGGTCACGGTCCCAGGGTCCCGGGATCAAATCCCGAATTGGGCTTCCTGCTCAGCGGGGAGCCTGCTTCTCTTTCTTCCTCTGTTGCTCCCCCTGCTTGTGCCCACTCTCTCTCTCTCTGTGTCAAATAAACAAATAAAATGTTTTTTTTTTAAATCAAATTACTTATACTTTTCATGCCTTGCTTCTTAAAACATGTTTCCTAGAAAGAACTTCCACTAGTTTCCCAAAGTCAACACTATTATTTGTGGACTAAAGAGAAGAGTGTGGTTCCTCAAAAATTTTCTTCCCTTAGCTGGAGACATGGGGTGATGTGGAGTCCTAAGGGCTGGGATGGATTCCTGGCTGGGAGCTGCCCTGATTATGCGTGACTAGCTCACGTGACTTAGCCTAATCAAAGCAAGAAAGATACCGCTTCTTTAAAGTTCTTGACATGCACCCACAGTAACTGAATGGTGGTTCCTTCCTCATCTCCCAGCTTGGTAAAAAAAAACAGCTGAAAAGTACTGCCCATTCTGTGCTTGATATGTTGCACTATTTAAAAAAATAAATTAGCGTTTGCTTATATTCTCTATATTCTCTTTTGGATTAGATATCTCTCCCTTTTATATAAGTTTTTTAAAAATATGAATGCCCATAGCTCATTTGAACGATCGGTAATTTGAGTGTGAGTGAAATGAACTACCTTTTCACAATATAAATTAGATTTCTTAGTATCTCTTGTTTCACACTTGAAATACAATGAGCTGGGGCGCCTGGGTGGCCTCTGCCTTCAGCTCAGGTCATGGTCTCAGGGTCCTGGGATCGAGCCCCACAAGGAGCTCTCTGCTCGGCTGGGAGCCTGCTTCCCTCTCTCTCTCTGCCTGCTGCTCTGTCTACTTGCGATCTCTCTCTGTCAAATAAATAAATAAAATCTTCAACAAAAAAGAAATATAATGAACGGCACTTCCTTGTGTTTGCATTCAACAACACGGTGTTCTAACCATCTCTCCATGTTTGTTAGTAGCTTTTAATGGAGTTAATGCAGAATAATAAAACCCAAGACAGGACATTTCCAATATGCTGGTTCCTTGAAAATGTTACCGTCAAAGCTACACATTTCACATTTAATAGGAGGCAAAAGGACCATCATCCTTAAAAGTACAAAGCAATGCATTTCATGTGCACCATAACTACAATCACCTGCTGTGTGCGGTCACCTTCCTCCATCCCAAAACGTTCTTGGGCCAAGCTCTGAAGAATGCCTTCCCTCATACGAAAAACTCTATTCAGGCATGAAGATGGAATCATGAATAGTGAACTCAAGAGAAAACCACTGGGAGTGCATGTTGTTTTGTATTAAAAACTATCATTTTGTGTCCCTGGGAGGCTCAGTCTGTTGAGCGTCTGCATTCAACTCAGGTCATGATCCCGGAGTCCCAGGATCGAGTCCCGAATTGGGCTCGCTGCTCAGCAGGGGGTCTGCTGCTCCCTCTGACTCTGCTTGTGCTCTCATTCTCTCTCAAATAGATAAAATGTTAAAAAATAAATAAAAACTATCATTTTAATTTTCCAGAGGACACAGACTTCTTCAGATAACCAATAGCAACTCTGTATGAAATACATCCCCAGAAGAGGTGCTGGAGGTATGCTTCCCACTCAGGAGCAGTAAGAAACCGGTTTCTGCCTCCGGGGTTTCACGGGGTATTTGAGGTGCCAGTGGAAAGCCAAAGACATGAACGTTTCTACCCAATAACCCACCAGGCGACCGACAACCAGGTCTTGAGTGTCCACCACTGACTGGTAAGCCATAAGGCCTGCTTTAACCAAACTTCCCGTCTTACTAGATTTCTCTGTGGCATTTGACTGTCTTTCTTTCCTGTACTTCTAAAATAAAACCCTCTCTGCTTTCTCTTCCTGCTCTCATTTCTTTCCAATTCTGCTCGCTTGAATGTGTTTTCTGAAAACCTTTGGAACTTGGTGTTGACGTGGGGGTGAGTCATGAGGGCTCTTTTTTTATCTTTTTATATTCTACCCCATCCCAGGGGGATCATGCCCTTTTCAGCCACCGCTTACCCCCTACCCTTTACCAGCATCCCAGACTTCTTCCTGACGCCCCTGTCGACGAGTGAGCACCAGCTTCTGGACATCTCCACTGAGATGACCACAGATGCCACCTTGTTCAAAACAGAGCTGCGTCCTCCTGCCATGTCTGGGCACAGAAGCCGTCTAAATGACAAACTGAAGAACATTCAGAAAATTCTTGCAGGTCCTGGATAGTCTCTCTTCTAAAATTCTCAAAGTTTATCTCCTTATTTTATACCTTCACTGGAACTACCTCAGAGGAAGGGGACCTAACATATTCTGTGTGATTCGTACTGGTCCGTAACCAAAATCCCATGGGAAGCTTCTTGAATCCTTTAAAGCCCATGCCAGAATCTGAGGGAGCACAAAGCCTGAGTAACTTCTCCGGGTGATTCCTGTATGCCTCCAAACACATTAGGGTTTGACGTATGTTATCTCAATTAACCCTGAGACCCAATGAGACAGGTAACCCCCCCTTTTTTTTAAAAGATTTTATTTATTTGAGAGAGACAGCGTACAAGCAGGGGGAGGGGCAGAGGGAGAGGGAGAAGCAAGACACCCCACAGAGCAGGGAACCTGATGTGGGGCTTGATCCCAGGACCCTGGGATCATGGCCTGGGCATGACTGAGCCACCCTGACGTCCCAATTCAGGTGCCACTTTTAAGCCCGTTTATAGAAGGAAAACCTCGGCCTCAGAGATGCTAAGGAACTTGGGTCAGATGAGTCAGCTCCTAAGTGACCCAGCTGAGACTGAGTGTTCATCCGCCCCCACATCGGTGCTCTTCTGGGCTCCCTGCCCCTCACTCTCCACTCGCTGCCCATACCCCCACCACAGTGCCCATAGTTCCCAGACTTGCAGCTGCTTAAATTTTAAGAGGATTTTTTAAAATGCAGGTTCCTATGCCAAACCTAGAGAAATTCTCAGCATATAGGGTTAGATTCAAACCCAGGACTGTGCCCTTTAACAAATACCCTGGGGACTCTCCAGCAGGCCGCTAAGATTATGCGTGAAGACCTGCTTGGCTCCTGGGACATCTGACTTTCCCAAGATGTGCAAATCGCATCCTGTCAGGTTTCACAATGAAGCCCAGTTCCCGCCCAGGGTGCCTCTGCCCTTGAGACTAGGTTGCTAGTCTCAGCCCTTGCCTCTCCCTCTCGCACTCCGCTCTCCAGCCACACGGAACCAAGGATTTTGGCGTCGCATTAGACGATCGCTCCCTTTGGCAGATGGGAAAATAGAATGCCCAAAAGCGCCAAGGGGCTTTCCCAAGTTCACCCAGAGAGTTCTGTGGAGACCAAAAGCTTGTATTTCCCTGGCCTAGTTCCCCTTTTGCTATAGCATAACATTGCTTTTTTTCTTCTTTTTCTTCCATTTCTCCTCTTCTCTAAGAATTGACACTTACTTGAATACCCTCTGGCAGCGGCCCTGGGCCGGTAACGCTAGCTGCCCCTGCACTTCCTCACCCTCTCCCTCATCCGCCCTTGGGCTATCGGCAGGCCCAGAAGAGAAGACGCACAAATGTGTCGGGATAAGGAGTGGGTTCGCCAGCCTCACCACATGGATACCCCATGACATCCTGGAGACTAAATGTTCAATGAAAATTTAGTGATAATGTATACAAAGGACAAATGTCACCTCTCCCTTCTTCTTTTTCTTTTTAAAGATTTTATTTATTTTACAGAGAGTGAGAGAAGGAACACAAGCAGGGGGAGGGGGAAAGGGAGAAGCAGGCTTCCCGCTGAGCAGGGAGCCCGATGTGAGACTCGATCCCAGGACCTTGGGACCATGACCTGGGCCAAAGGCAGATGCTTAATGACTGAGCCACCCAGGCGCCCTCACCTCTCCCTTCTTTACCAAATTGCTAACAGGGTCAATCAGAAAAAAAATAATAAATCACACACATAAGATGTCTTCTCCTAACTCAACTGTCTTATCCTAACTCAACTGTGGTAGGATGGCCCAACCAACAGTATTTTGTAAAGGGGCCATTTTAATATCCCCTCACTGCCAAGGCAGAATAAAACCTGAGATCTCTAATACATAATTATCAATCCTGTACCTGAAGACAGACACAGTAGCTACGCAACATAATTAAACTTTACTGTCATATCTCCAGGCTAGACTGATTTACACAGAAGTTGAAAGTGTCTTAGATTCTTTAAATATCCTTTGATGCCATTTGCATTAATTGTCCATTTTGAACCAAAGGCCAAACTCAATCCATGGTATCTGGTGTAATCCATCCAGACTCTAGAACACTCTGTCTTCAAACGAGGTTGGGGCGGGGGATTCTCCCTCTTAACTGTGGCTCCTAACTGATCCCCCCTTTTTTAAAAATACAAAACTAAACTCACAAACACTTTATAAAGGCTCAGCTCAACACTATGGAGTGAGTTAGACTTAGAAGTGCTTATTGTTCACTTATCTAAGGGGAATTTTCACTGACTTCAAGATGCCAAGTTTGTGAAATAAGCCTTCCCCTGGAGATTGGTTAAGTGAGTGGGAAACGAATACTTGGTGTTCACTGGGAGATTACAAGTACACTCAGGGTAGTCAGCTCTGGGCACTGCAGCAACACCCAGAAGAGTAACTCACTGGGACCTGGGCGGCCAGGTAAGACCTCCCTCAGGAACGGCAGCCTCAAGGAGATATAAAAGGAAGAGAGAGAAGGCAGGATGTGCCCAGGAGAGGAAATGACAGGCAGGTGGGCCCAGGCCTGGGACAGCGTGGTGCTTTTAGGGCCCAGGAAGACCTCTGGACTGACCATAATATAGGATGGAAATTGGGAAAGAAGAGGATGTCCAGACATGGCAGGCTGGGGACCTAAGAACAAAACAGAGCAACCCTCTCCGGTTTAAAGCCAGCCACTCTCTACTTTGTGCAGAAAAACAATCTCCTGATGCAAGCCTTCAGATAAATTTTGGGCTAAAAAATGCAGTGCAAGGGTTTAAATCTTAAAGCCTTGCAGAACTCAGAAAGATATATATTTTTTCTTTTTTGCAGGAGTGAAATCAGTGGGGAAGTTTCGACAGTCAGCCGTGTATTCCTTGAAAAGTGCCATTTCTCTGTGGGATCTGCGGTGGGTCCTGGGGAAGCCTGCTGAGGGCCATGTGGGAGGAAGTGGATGGGAGTGAACCAGGGTCTGGCTAGGGGAAGCTTCTCAGCGGGAGGTCCCGAGAGAAGCTCGGAGCCGTGCGCTGGGACACAGCTTCACGTGGGCAAGCTTTGTGAGGCGGGCACAACAACGCAGAACCCATACATTCCCAGGGCTCATTTATGGGGCACAAGACACTTAGTCAACTGGAATCTTAACCTGGACTTTTCCAGCCAATCCCAGCAGGTGCCAGAAATGAAATGAAGGGCGGGTGGGGAGGGTGCATCAACAGCTGAGTCTTTCGATGGAAGGTACTCAAGCTGTTGGGTAAAAACAAGGGCCAAGAATGGACGCAGAGGCCAAGAGCCGGGTGTGGGTTGCAGAAACTCAGTGGGTGACATGTGTCGCCCTTACCGTGGAGGTGCATCCTGACCGACAACGTACACCATCGTCCCAGCACAGCTCCCCCCATGTTGGTGGGTAGCCCTTACCCCAGTAGACCTTGGTTGGGCCCTCATAGCATCAAAATAAGGAAAGGGTCAGACAGCTCTGACTTTGAACTCAGAGTGACTCTTACTATGTGGGTAGATGATTTCATAATCTGAACCTAGAATTTCCCATGCAAAATAAGGACAATAACATCTGCTTTATTGTAAGAATCAATGAGATGGTACTAGATAACCTTCAGTGTAGCTGGCGTATTACAGGCACACGAGAAGAGACAGCTGCCACAATAAAGCCACA
>RCUC01057553.1:0-14224 GCA_003697995.1 Taxidea taxus jeffersonii | reverse complement strand
GCTGGCTCAGTCGGTGGAGCACACAACTCTTAATCTCGGGGTTGTAAGTTTGAGCCCCAGCTCGGATATGGAGATTAATTTAAAAAATAAATTCATTAAAACTTTTTAAAAAGTGGGGTGCCTGGGTGGCTCAGTGGGTTAAAGCCTCTGCCTTCGGCTCAGGTCATGATTCCAGGGTCCTGGGATCGAGCCCTGAATCGGGCTCTCTGCTCAGTGGAGATCCTGTTTCCTCCTCTCTCTCTCTGCCTGCCTCTCCCCCTACTTGAGATCTCTATCAAATAAATAAAGAAAATCTTAAAAAAAATCTTTAAAAAAGAAAAAGGAGCACTGTGTCCTCTTGGTTTTCCTTTGTTTTCACAACACTACAGGCTCCTAGACTTTGTCCTAACCCTGTGACTGCTCAGTCTCTGCCTTCTTGGCAAGCCGAATTTGCTCTAAGTCACTCAGATGTTGGTACCTCTTGGTGTTCTTACTTGGGCTCTCTCCTCCCTGCTCTCTTCACTTCACCCACTCTTTCAAGGCAATTAAGATTTTATTTGTTTGTCAGAGAGAGCACAAGCGGGGAGAGTGGCAGGCAGAGGGAAAAGCAGGCTCCCCAATCAGCAAGGAGCCCGGTGTGGGACTTGATCCCGGGACCCTGGGATCATGACCTGAGCCGAAGGCAGACACTTTAACCAACTGAGCCAACCAAGTGCCCCTCTAGGCAATTTTACACACCTGCCCCCCACCTGCTTCTGCGAGATTTCCCGACACTTATATTCCACTCCCTACTGAACACTAACACTTGGATGGTCCACTTTCTCCTCGAGACTCCAGAAGTGAGTTCCCTCTCTCCGAGCATGCGCCCTCCCCAGCCCCACACTGTTGTTGAGGCCGGAAAGGTGCACTTCTTCCTCAGCTCCTTGGTCCTTCTTCTCCCTCAAACTGTCAGCAATCACCAGGTCTTCCTGATTCAGCTTCCTCAGTGTCTCTGGTCTGCTCACAGCTCTTTTTCCCTATGTCCACAACCACAGTCACACCCCAGCATCCCTCACCAAGATCCTTCCAGCAACTTTTTTTTTTTAAAGATTTTTATTATTTATTTATTTGAGAGAGAGCGAGCACGGGACAAGCAGGTTCCCTGCTGAGCAGGGAGCCCAATGTGGGACTCGATCCCAGGACCCCGGGATCATGACCTGAGCCAAAGGCAAGTGCTTAACTGACTGAGCCACCCAGGAGCCCCCTTCCAGCAACTTTTTAACTGGTCCCCTGGCCCAAGTCTTGCCATTTCAGGTTAACTGCTTAATTCTCCATACTATAGCCAGAAGGATCTTCCCAAAATACTACTCTGTGTTGTTCCTCTGCTTAAAACCTTCAGTGGCATCCTGCACTGGCCTGGCGACAAATTTTAGACTAGCTAATATGGCCCTGAAGCCATTCCAGACCTGCCCTCTACCATTTCCCCTATTTCTTTGCTCCCCACTCCATTCCCTTCCCCTTAAATGTGTCTTGTTCCTTCCTATACCTCCATTACCAACCTCTCTGTCCTCCAGGTTCAAGATCTTCCATGTAGTAGTAGGTGGGCAGTTTATAGCTGCGGAATTAAGCTGATCGTATGACACACCCGCTAAAACCCCTTCCCGCCCAGCCAGGCAAAAAGAGCGTAGGTGTATTGTTTTCCTAGTGCTGCTTCAACAAAATACACACACTGGGGGGCACCAGAAAGTCTAAAGTCAAGGTGCTGGCACGCTAGTTCCTTCAGGAGGCTCGGAGGGAAAAACCCCTTCCATGCCACTCTCCCAGTTTTTGGCGGCTGTCAGCAATCCCAGGGGCCCCTTGCCTTGTGGATGCATCCCCCAAACTCTTCCTCTGTCTTCACATTGCTTCCCCCAACCTGTATCTCTGTCTCGGATCCCCTGTCCTTTCTCTTGTAAAGACACCGGTCATTGATTTAGGACCTTCCAAATCCAGGATGAGCTCATCTCAAGATCCACACTTAAGGACATCTACAAAGGCCCTTATTCCAAATAAGGCTCCATTCTGAGGTTCCGAATGCACAAACCTTTTGGGGGACACCACTCAATCCATTAGAGGAAGATTTGGGGAAAATGTTTTATGGCCAAGTACAAGTCCCGTCTGAGTCCTCCGTGTATAAACGGCCTTCCCTCAAAGGGCACCTGGGTGGCTCATTCAGTTAAGCTTCCAACTCTTGGCTTGGGCTCAGGTCATGATCTCAGGGTCATGAGATCAAGCCCCACAGGGGCTCAGCACAGAGTCTGCTTTGGATTCTGTCTCTCTCCCTCTGCCCCTTTCCCTGCTCACACTCTATAAATACATACATACATACAATATTTATAAAATAAACTGTCTTCACTCGGTACTTCTCATTTTCTAAAAAGCCTAAAAATCTTCAATTTGTCAGAAATTGAAAATTTTTATTTATGAATAAGCTTTTCATGTACTTAGCATTTCTATGAAGTCACAGTATCTTTCTTATAAACATGCGTAGGCACTTTATATATTAAGGCTATGAACATTGGTGGCCACTTTTTCTCATTTTGTGGCTTATCTGTCCTTCCTATATTGTTTCATATAAACAAAATCTTAAAAATCATTTCCGTCTCAAGTTTAAAGCAATAATAAATGAGCAGGTATTATTTTTAAGATTTTATTTATTTATTTGAGAGAGAGAGACAGCATGAGCAGTGGGGGAGGAGACAGAGGGAGAAACAGACTCCCCGCTGTGCAGGGAGCCCAATGTGGGACTTGATCCCAGGACCCTGAGATCATGACCTGAGCTGAAGGCAAATGCTTAACCAACTGAGCCACCCAGGCGTCCCTCAACAGTAATTTTAGGTTGTCAATTTACATGGTTATTGGGTAAGAGATTTAAATTTTTCTGAGTGGAGACTTATGCACATGGAACACCTAGGAGTGATACAAGCCAGTCTAAAACCCAGAGCTAAGATTACAGCAAGGACCACAAAAGCCATGGCAGGACCAGGAAATACGGTGGGATCCTACGAGTGCCAGACGGGGAGTTCAGAGATTCCTAATGGGCAGTAACCCGTCAGTTAAATTCTCCAGAGCTTCACATCATTATCTAAGAAGTGCTGGAGTCCGTATCTTTTAGGAGCTTTGGTCTAATGTATGTAAGAGGCTGGAGTCTCCTGCTTCTGAAAACGACAGTGAAACGATATCCCCAGGCTTTAAAGGACCGAAACAAAACTCCACCTCCGGAAAACACACTTCACGCCAGTCTTGCAGATCTTTCTACTTAAAAAAAAATATTTTGCCAATCCTCCCTCTTCAATGTTTTATGGCCAAATGGGGGGAGGGAAGCGGGCAGGTGCTGGTCAACGGGTACGTTTCAGTTATGCAGGGGGAGGGAGCCGCAGAGGTCGGGGTAGCCACCGCTCAGAATGCTGGACTGTGCCCGAGGCCCCGCGTGTCCTCACCACGTGCACACCCAACGGTCGTAACTGTGAGGCTATAGATGTGTTCATCGGCCTGACGGCGGTGACCATTTTACAATGTATACGTGCATCAAAATATGTTTTTTAAGATTTTATTTATTTGACAGCAAGAGAGAGAGCACACGCAGGGGGAGTGGGAGAGGAAGAAACAAGCCTCCCCACCAAGCAAGGAGCCCGATGCGGGGCTCGATCCCAGGACTCCAGGATCATGACTGAGCCGAAGGCAGACGCTTAATGACTGAGCCCCCCAGGCACCCCCAAAGATGTACATATTTAAGGCATAAAATGCCAAGTTTGGTCAACTGTATCTCCGCAAAGCTGGGGAAGATGCCAATACGGACAGCGCTCGCCGAGGATGTGTTTTGTCCGGAGTGGGTGTTCAATATGTTGTGCTCCCGCAGAGAAAAACTCACAGAAGTTATTCTGACGTGCCTGCTGCATGAAATGAGAGAATTAACATCGACTAAGTGACAGGTGAAATTCGTCTCCACGGACGCCATCGGCGCATCCTGCGGACTCCCTGAACCACACAGCGGAGGAGCGGCCGGACCCGAACCCCGAACCCGGGGAGTCCTCGGCCTCCCAGCGCAGGAACGAGCCGCGCGGACTCCGGTCTACTCGTCGGCGGCAGAAAAATGCTTTGCTACTGGAGGAAAGTCTTAGCGGGAGAAAGGGGGTCTGTGCCTACGCTCGGGGCCAAAAGCCACCCTGGGGCGGACCCGGCTTAGCTCCCGGAATGGAAAAGTGATTTCTTTAGCCTGGGATGAAAGCCACGCGGCGCCGCTGCGGTCCCGGCTCTGCAAGCCCGAGCGCCGGCATCGGACACGGGAGCTCCGGCTCCCCATGAACCGCGCGTGTCCGCAGGCGAGATGGCCCACTGCCCCTCGTTCAGTGGCAACTGGGCCATATGCCATTCCTCATTCTGGGGGACCCAGAGCCCTACACGTAGGGCCGGTCTTAACTTCCTCCTCATTTTCACACTTAACTCTTAAATTCCCAGATGGTTCCCACGACGATTTTTGGAGACTTCGTTAATGCGACCGACAGTTCCAGACCCTGTCTACCCTTCAACACTCGAGAGTCTGAGAACGAGAGGGAAAACAGATCATCCAAGGGGAGGACATGGCATTTGTGGACATCCCCGAGCATCTGTCCTGTGCCTGGTGTGGTGGTGCACAGTTTACGCACTAACAGCTCGGTGCAATACTGTTAGGTGTGCTTTTCCCCAGATCATGGAGGAGAAAACCAAGTCTTGCAAAGATCAGGTCACCTCTCGTGGCAACACAGATCCGAGCGAGAAGCCTGTCCGCAGCCAGCCCTGCCTGACATCAATGTGTGACGCTGGAGAGTGTGAGGAACCTGGCCAGAAGTTGGAAACTGCAAGGTTTCAAGACCTCAAGGTTGCAAGACCTTGAGGATTTTTTAGGAGTTTGCTAAAGTGGGGAGTAGGGTTGGTGGGAGTCAAAGAGAATAAACTGAATTTTTTTATTTTAGAAAATGCTATCACAAGCACCATGAATCCCCACTGGCCAGCCCTAGACTGGGCCTGTATTTCAGCCCAGTGCGAGAACGTGAGGATCCAGTGATGAGTGGAATGGGACCTGTAGCCTCGTGGATTACAGAGGCTAGGAGGCAAGAGTACCATTATTCAAACCTAAAAATATGTGTATATAATTAACTGTGACCAGTGATATCAGAGCTCAGAACTAACTGAAACATCTATGGCAAGCAGAATAATGACCCCCAAAGACAGACCCCAACCTCCAAACCTGTGAATATGTTATATTATACAGCAAGGGGAGGAATGGAGGGTCTAGGGAGAATTCAGAGTGTGAATTAGCTCACTTATTTTATTTTTAAAGATTTTATTTATTTTATTTGACAGAGATCACAAGGAGGCAGAGAGGCAGGCCGGGAGAGGAGGAAGCAGGCTCCCTGCTGAGCAGAGAGCCTGGTGCGGGGCTCGATCCCAGGACCCGGGACCATGACCTGAGCTGAAGGCAAAGGCTTTAACCCACTGAGACATCCAGGCGCCCCAATCGCTCACTTATTTTAAAAAAGATGATCCCGGATTAGCTGGCTGTGCCCCATGGAATGACAAGGGCCTCGAGTGGGGAAGAACCCAGAGTGTCAGGGAAGATGTGACAGGACAGAGAGCTGAGTGATGCGACTGTTGGCCTCAAAGATGGGAGTGGACGTAAGCCACGGAATGAAGGCAGCTTCTAGAAGCTGTTCAGAAAAGAGATTCTCTCCTGCAGCCTCTAAAAGGAATGCAGCCCATCTTGATCTTATTTTATTTTTTGGTGAATTATGTATTTTAGAGAGTGAGCATGAGTACAGGGAGTGGGGGCAGAGGGAAGGGAGAGGGAAACCCAAGCGGATTCCACTCTGAGCATGAAGCCCAGAGAGGGACCCCATCCCACCACCCAAGGTCAAGACCTGAGCTGAAACCGAGCGTTGGACGCGTGATCCCCGGTGCCACCCAGGCACCCCCCATCTTGATTTTAGCCCCATCAGACCCACTTTGGACTTCGGAGCTCCAGAGCTTAATAAATGTGTGGTGTTTCAAGCCACTGATTTGTGGCAACTGAGGGGAATTTGTTACAGCAGAGATAAGACACTAATACAGTGGGAGGCCCTGAAAATCTTCCACCAGGTTGTGGCTCTTGATTACGATCTGAAGGAACCACACAAACCACCAGGGTGGACAGGTAGAGGGCGGAGTCGGAACGGACCTAACGAGCAGGTTAGAGCCGCTAGGGGAGGTGTCATGGCAGGGAAACTAGAGCTCAGCAGGTGTTCAAGCAGGGACCAGGTCAGCAGCCTTCAGCAGACTGATCCTTCCAGAAACGATGGGAACCCACTGGAGAAGGGCTCAGCACCCAAGGTGGCATCATTAGAATTTTGCTGAACACAAGAATGTCGCCTGACCCCAGATTAGCGCCCCGCCTCACTCCGCTACTACTCGGACGCACACATTTATATCAACGGGCACAATAAGGAAGACCAAAAGGCTGGGAAGATGTTCCATGACACATTCCAAAGTCAGTTCAAATGATTGGTACGTCCCCCCAGACACCCTCTCCTCCCACAGCAACGAGTGATTATAAGGGGACGCCCATACCAAGTCGGCTCGATATTTTGCTTTAAAGGGCTGAGATTGGAGACAACAGAAACACAAGATTCGCTTTCACACGAAAATCGAAGTAAAATTTTGTAGTATCAGGTGGGAACTTTGTTAACCTTTAAAGGTAGTGTGACATCTAGTGGCCAAAGTTACCAATTTCCTTTTCTTTCTTGGCTTAATGCAGGCGCCCTAGTGACAAATGTACCCGGAAGCCAATACACACCCCGCAACTGGTATGGCTGAAAGGGGAAGACCGAAGGGGGTGAAATGTGTTATCTCTGCTCTCCCCGGGCTTTCGGGGCTTTCGGGCTCAGTTACAGCGGGTGGGAGAAAGACAGGTGTCACCTATTCTAACTCCGGATCTCAAGCGTTGTGTCACTGTCCCACCTTCCAGCCGGAGGAAGGGCAACCAGACAGAAATGGGGGAGGTCCCTGCCCGGGACAGATCTGGGATCCATCAGTGAACAGGAGATTGTTGGGACTAGAGTGTGGTGATCAACAGGAACCCTCAGCCCTGAGACTGGCACAGAGTAATAGCTCAATAAATATCTACTCCTATTAAATAACATTTCAGCAAAGCTGCCAAAAGCCATGGTGGCCAGAGGAGAATCAGGGGAGTCCCAGCTACCACTGGATGGCAGTTCCTGGGTGTGATAGAATGATGAAGTGTTAAATCTCAGATGCTGGCAAACACACATTTTACTGGGGCTGCGGTGTGAGCTGCAGGTGTTTCCCACTGACTGTCGATCGGGCGCCTGCAGAGAAGTTGCGCCTCTTCTCGGAGATGCTTGCCCGACTGTGAAACAAGCTTAAGAAACACTTCACGGAAATCCTGTGCAGATCAACTGAGATAATGTGTAGGAAAGAGATTTTAACCCTAAAATACGACACTCATTTAAAATACCTACACTTGTTTAACATTGGCCAACTTGTCCAAAGGAAATGCTGAAAGACCTAAAATCATAACTGCAGGCCATCAGGCTGTGTGGAAGGACCATCACGGTCACTTTGCCAAAGGTATCCGTTTACTAAAAGCGTCTCCATCTGTTGTCGGTCTTGATTACAGGTAATGATAGGTCTTTCTTTCTGAATTTTTATGATAGTCTCTAAGCTCAGCATTCCAGATGGAAGTGTCTCAGTTTGTTGTGTTTCTCGGTCCTCTATGTTAATTTCTGCTTTGCCAATATTTGGGCAGGCTCTCTGTGTGTTTGGGTTCGTCTCGTGTTTTATGTGTGTACCTATAGTTTTTCAAATTTGAGGTACGACTCGTTGATTTATTATTACAATCCTTTCCTTTTTGCTTCTTTGAAGGCTTTTCCAGATTCCTTAAATTCTTTGTGTGAACTGACCGGGCTGGACTATTTCATATGCTTCTTGTTCAAAAGTCACATTTCAGAATTTTATTAGTGAGAGGGTTTGGGCAACTGCTGATGTTTGATTGATAATTCTGAATTTAACTTTAACTGAATTGAAATTTAAATTCAATCTGATTTTAAATTCTGATTTTAAATGCTTCTGAATAAAAATGTAGGTTTAATTCATTTCAATTACATGGACTTAAAAATAATTAAAATGTATTTAAATATTTTATTTGGGTAATAAATTTAAAGTTTCACTTGCAAAGTTATTATGTATAATTATTTTGTTTTACTTTAAGCTTGTGTTTCTGGACAATTTTTAAGAAAATAAGCCTCACATGCCATTTGAGAAATTGGCAAAATAATATAAAAATCATGTTCCGAAAAGAAATAGAAATAGCATCTTAAAAATTCCTAATGTCTAGGATATCATCACATGGGGTGCCAAATTTTAGATCGGAATATGGCCTGGAAATGTTTAATTTCATACTGATTTCTGCTCAGCATTTTTACCAATTTGGGGCTTTAGTCACTATTCACAATCTCACTTTCAGTGACTAAAAAGTGAACATTTGCGTCAATGCTGTTAAAGCCACGGTTTTAAAACTGGACTAATGCCGGTCAGGAATCGTGGTCACTGCGGAAATTTGTCATTTGCTGAAGGTGCAGAATTGCTCCCAGACTCATTCCAGAGACCGGGACCAGCGCGAGGAACGGCAGAGGGCGCCAGAGAGCACGAGGCCCCCTGCGAGGCCGCATTTCACTGGGTGTGAGCAAGTGTGAGGGAGATTAAAGATCCACGAACTTCAGTAAGAAGAGAATGGCGCCATCAACCTTCAAGATAATTCAAATTTCTAGTCTTAGCTATCACTCCAAAGTGGATCGGCTTAGTAATTTTACATGACAAAAAATATATGTAAACCAAGGCTAAGGATTTAAAATGATCGATTGAGGAAAAATGGACCCGTAGCCCTTGGATGGGTCCAAGTTGGGCCTATCCCATGACCCGGATCATTCCGTGATGCTCTCCACCCACTAGGGGAACATGGAAGAACCCATTCCCAGCTATGTTCTTGGCTTAAACGGTGTTCCTGAGATTAGGGCACAGACAGCCCCGTGGGTACACACTCGAGAACACAAGCAGAGAAGAAATGATCCGCCCTTACCTTCCCAGTGAGGGAAGATGTCGCAGCCCGTACATCCCTGTCTCTCCCACAATTTTCACTAATGGATGGTTGAGAATAAACCAAATCCATTCACACTTACTGAGCCATGAACACGTTCGAAGTTAAATATAAATGTCCTTGGCAACGCTGTAATTACAGGAAATGTTTTAGGGGAAAAAAACATTCTCTTGAGCAGCGTTTGTGCAAGATTGGAAGGAAATCTCCTGAGAGCTTTCAAAATATGGGGACACAAGTCCAAGGCCTGGGGAAGGAAACTGAATCGGGTGCCAGAGGGTAGGGAGGAGCTGGACCGGAGGGGGTGTTGCGGGGCGGTGTTGGGATGAGCCACGGTGTGGGAAAGACCGGGATGGGATGCTGAAGGGTCTTGATTGAGGTTTGCCCTTCACTCTTACTTCCGAGAACTTAGGGTCTTTAAAATCCCAGGACAGTCACTGACGGGAAGGCACAGGTAGGGATGCCACAGGACTGAGTAAACAGCATATATTTCGAGGTTGAGAACACCGCTCACTCCCTCGGCTTGTCCTCTCCCCTTCAATCCTCCCATTGTAGAGAGAATCTGGGAGGCCCCTGATGGGCCAGAGAAGGCCTGAGGACATTAGATATGCCAACGGTTGAAAGTAAAACCTCTGGAACCTCTCCTGCCTTCCCCTTATTCCCTTCCAGAGCTCCCATCCTGCCACAGACTCTTGTCATTTTAAGAAAGGGTGCACAGGCACAGGAGAGACTCGGTGGTCCCGCCACCTAGATCCTTGTCTACAGGGTAAGCCCATTGTGTCTCATGCCCCTAGCATTGCCTTTTTGAAAATTTACCATTTATAATGAATTACATTAGTTCCATCAATGATATAAACTTTCCTTTCAAAATATATGTATCTGTGTTTTTAAAAAAACTGAGTAACTTCGAAAAAAGATCTTAAGTGAATGACCATATTATGGTCCGACTGCAGATATCCTCAAGGTGATACACGGGGTGTACGAAGCCTTATTCCATTCAACCTGCAAAATGTCGCTCCACCACGGGCCCAAGCGCACGCCTGCACCCCAAGAAGGGGTTCTTGCCTGTTGGTCAGTCCTCGTCTGAGCAACGTCCAAGGCAGCGGCCCCTTCCCCAGAGCACAAAACTCCCCTTGAGAACACACCTCATTTCCAGCACGCCAGCCCCCGGCTCCACCTGTCGCCGGCGCACCTCGGTCTCTCCTGCAAGCTCACCCTCCTGGGTGCGCACATCTTTGCTCGCTAGAACAGCTCCAGGTTTGGTCCCAGGGCCCTCTTTCCTCCTCTGTTTTCTCCCTCGCCATCTCAGTCACACCTTTGGCTTAAAGGTTCTTCAACATTAGCTCACGACCTTAGAACTCTGCCACCCACACACAACACTCCCCTTTACAGCTCCTGTTGGAGGTCTCAAAGGCACCCCAAGCTCAGTGTGCCCCAAACCCCAAATCCGACCTGACACTAAGCCAGGCTTTCCATTTTAGTGGACAATAGAACTCATCTGGTTACTTGAGCCGTAAACCCAGGAATCCTAATTGTATCTACTTGCAATGTTCCCAAAGTGGCCCATTTACACATCTGCACCTTGATGATATTAAGCCAAGTTTCCATCTTTTCTCCTGCTTTTGAACCACTACAATGGCTCTGCCTCCAATCTATTCTTCCCATTCCATAACCATTTTTTAAAATGTATTTATTTATTTTTAGAAAGAGATAGGGAGAATGCATGAGCAGGAGGGGGCAGAGAGAGCCAGAGAGAGAACCCTCAAGCAGATTCCCTGCTGAGCACAGAGCCCGACCAGGGGCTCGATCCCAGGACCCTGAGATCATGACCTGAGCTGAAATTGAGAGCTGCATGCTTAACCTTCTGAGCCACCCAGGTTGCCTCCCTGAACCATTTTTTCAAATTGCAAATTTAATCCATTACATTCTGCTTAGGTGGTTGCACATTGCCCTTGTGATAAGAATCACGTGTCAGGGCCCGTGGGTTCCCACGACGTTGGACAGACCCATTTTCCTCGGCTGTTAATGCTGTGGTCACTGTGGCCTCCAACCCTTCCTTCGCCATGCCATATCCTGCTGTCAGGCATGCTGTTCCCTCTGCCTCAGACACCTCCGGAACCCCCACCCCCCACCCCCACCACTGCCTTGCTCTGCCTGACTCATGCCTACTCATTCCTGAAATATGTCCCCCAATGGGGCTTCTTCAGGAAGCCTTCCCCAGCCTGCCTCTCCAACCACTAACCCGGACCGCCCCCACCCCAACCTGTGCTGAGCACCACGACCCCCCTTCATCGCAGCTGTGCTCCTGTCATCCTCTGCCTCCCACTAAGCTGTGGACGGCCGCGCTCAGAGACCTTGTTCGGTTTTGCTTTTCTGCTGCAGCCCAGGACCGACTGGGTGCAGGGCGCCCATCCCATGGGAGGCATCCAATAAATATTTTTGGAATGAAAAAACGAATATATTGGGAAGCCAAAATAACCGTCTGCGCGTTCAAAGATCCAACCGGGGGCGCTTGGGGGCTCAAACGTTAAGCTCTGCCCTTGGGCCCAGGCCATGATCCCAGAGTCCCGGGATCGAGTCTCACCGCCCACTCCCTGCTCAGCGGGGAGTCTGTGTCTCCCTCTCCCTCTCGTAAATCAATAAATAAAATCTAAAGTAGATAAGTACATAAATAAAATAAAGATCGAACCTGAAGCTCCGTGAGAAGAAGGAAGCTTCCCGAAGCCGGGGGCTGGGATTCAGCGGACTCAGGTGATGCGGGGTGACGGGTTCAGGTGGGTGAACGCCGGGGCCTCCGAGCCGCAGATCTTCCGGGGAGGCCGCGCGACCCCCGCCCCCAGCTCCCCGGACGCCAGAAGCGGGGTCCCAGCGACGCCAGGGCGGGGCGGACCCTGAGCGCGACAGGTGCGGAGACCGGCGGGGGCCGCTGGTCCCTGGGAGCCCGAGCTCCCACCGAGGCCTGCCGCCCGTCGCCGCCAGCTTCGGGCTCCCCCCGCTGCACCGTAGACGTCGCGGCTCCTCCTGCTCCCTGGCGCCCGAGGCCGAGCAGCGGCGCCGGCAGGTGGGGCCCGGCGGGAGCGCCAACACCTGCCGCGGGTTAAAGCCCCAGGAACCACGTGCGGGGGGGCGGGGCGCGGGCCGGGCTCGCAGCGGAGGCTCTAGAAGAACCTGCGGAGCGCCGGGTGTGGTGCCAAGACCGAGAATCTTGCAACAACAAAGAACCTGCCGCGGGCCACCGCCTGAGCGCTCGGCCTTCACCCCCGGGGCCGCGGGCGCGTGAGCAGCGCTGGGCCCGGGTTCTGGGCCCGGGGTTCTGGGCACTGGGGTTCTGGGCCCGGGGTTCTGGGCACCGGCTTCTGGGCCCGGGGTTCTGGGCACCAGGTTCTGGGCCCGGATTCTGGGCACTGGGGTTCTGGGCACCAGGGTTCTGGGCACCGGGTTCTGAGCCCAGGGTTCTGGGCCTGGGGTTCTGGGCACCGGCTTCTGGGCCCGGGGTTCTGGGCACCGGATTCTGGGCTCGCTGTGAGATCCCCGCGCAGGTCTTAATCCGAACCCGGAGACGCCTCACCCGAAGGCATGATGTTAAGTGAAATAAATCAGAGAAAGACAAATGTAGGATGATGTATTTGGGAAGTTGCTAAGCGAGAAAATCTTACAAGTTTTCATCACAAGCTTAAAAAAAAGCACCTCTATGAGGTGACGAGTGTTAACTAGACTGCAGCTGCGCAATGTAACAGATCTCAGACTGATTCGTTGGACACCTGAGACTGATACAATGTTGTCAGTTCCACCTCAATAATAAGAGCTAACAAACAAACTTGGGGATGCCTGCAGCAGAGGGTCAGGGTTCTATGCAGTGGACTTGGAGCTGCTGGAGGGGGCGAGTTTCAGGGAGCGACTTCCTATGACTGCGATGGCTCTATTTTAAGCTAACTTAAAATTCTAGAATGACAAACACATGGTCATGGGTTTGGGTGCGCTATAGTCACAGGCTCAAATCCCACCAGCTGGAGGATCTGGAGCAGATTAAACTTTCTGACCTTCAGGTGTGTCTTTTGATCTCTCTTTAGAGGGATTAAGTAAAACAACGGATTAAGGGGACATGAATGTGTAATGTTAATTTCCACCCCCAGCCCAAGGAGGAGCTCAAGCTCATGGTACAACCCCGTGAGTGAGGGTAATGGTGGCAAAGAGGAAGCCTGTGGTGCATGCTGAGTGAGAGGCCAGGACTGAGACTCTTACCCCAGCTGTGGCGGTGCTAAGGCACTGGGGCAGTAGGCAGGTGAAGGGGTGCGCTGGAGACACACTGTATCAGACATGTGAGAACTAAAAAGCAAAGGGTAATTATAAGGACCATGGAGTTGCATAGCTATTGCTGGGGGCTATGATGCTGTCCGTAAAGTAAAAGAAAGGCTCAAGTTGATTGATCATCGGTTAAAAGCAAAGTATGAAATCCAGAGGGCCTCCCAGGAAGTGACTCTCCTCTCCTTCAGCCGGAGGACAGAGGGAGCTGAAGATCAGGGCCACAGCATAATTACAAGAATGATAGAACTGCAGAGAAGGACGAATTCACAGCGTAGGTGTGTTTGCTATGCTGAGGCCAGCGTCCTGGCAGGGAAGACTGAGATTTGGAATAGGTACATCTGGGTCAATTAATTCGAAACTCTTGAGCCCCTGGGTTCCCTTGAAAGATCGGGTCTGCTCTTTCCAGGTAAAACCCAGTTCCTCCCCCCTTACCTGAAGATCACGCAGAGACATTCACCCTACAAGTGAACAGGTGTCCCTGCTTAGTATTTACCACACCTTTCCCACTGGCCACTATGCTAATGAGTAGGTTCGGGGTATGACATCCCCCAGCTGCTTCAGTTGTGACCCAAACCTGGTTAGTAGCACAAGATGGCCCGTAGGAGAGTGGCAGGACCTCACAAATTGTACGCCTGCAGCCAGGACAGGACGTATAGGTCTTGATTCTAAATGTGGCAGATGGATGGGAGGACATGGGACACACAACCAGATGAGGGAAAGGTTACTGACATCAGAGCATTTCCCTATAGCAAGGATTTGATGTCCTGGCAAGGAACATAGAAGATGATGCCACGACCA
>RCUC01057551.1:0-17665 GCA_003697995.1 Taxidea taxus jeffersonii | reverse complement strand
TTCATGCCCAGCACAGAACCCGAGGCTGGCTCGATCTCATGACCCCCGAGATCATGACCTGAGTGGAAATCAAGGGTCTCTTTTTTTTTTTTTTTTTTTAAAGATTTTGCTTATTTATTTGACAGAGAGATCACAAGTAGGCAGAGAGGCAGGCAGAGAGAGAGGGAAGCAGGCCCCCCGCTGAGCAGAGAGCCCAATGTGGGGCTCGATCCCAGGACCCTGGGACCCTGGGACCATGACCTGAGCCAAAAGCAGAGGCTTTAACCCACTGAGCCACCCAGGTGCCCCTCAAGGGTCTGACTCTTAACCAACTGAGCTACCCAGGCGCCCCTCAAGTAGAACTTACTGAATGGAATTGTCTATGCTAGGAATGGGTGAATTATTATTAACCGTATTTGGGTTTGTTTTGCTTTTTCAAACTAAGGGATCGGATTGTTATCAATTCTGGGAAAACATAAGACATTATCTCTTTGGATTTTTTCTTTCCTGCATTCTTTTTATTTTCTTTTTCTGGAACTCATATTAGAACTATGTTTGAACTTCTGTTTTCCACATTTCTTGATTTCTTTTTCCTGTTTTGCACATCCTTGATTCTCTGTCTTGCCTTCTGTGTAACTTCCTCTGACTTAAATCCTCTCTTACTAATTTTTTCTTTAGCTGTGTCTAATGTGCTGCTTAACATTTCTAAGTTTTAATATCAATGATTATATTTTTCATTTGTATAACTTGTAGTTTAGTCTTTTTCAAATCTCTCTTATCTTTTTAGTGTTGTTTTTTCATGTGTTCAATTGCTCTTTTGCCTTTATTTTGGTGTACTTGTTTTATGTCTCCGATACTTTTGTTACCTGCAGTTTTTCCACCATGGGTTGATTTTACGTTGGTTCTTCAGTATGGTTTCTTTGATTATTTGTAAATTTTGGATTATGAAATCATCTCAAGTGGGATTTATTGGTGGGAATCTTGCACAACCTCCAGAGCAATTTCTAATCTCCTCCTGCCAAGGATATTTCTAGCTTGATAGGACCTTTTGTTGTTTATTTGGTATCTTTTTTGGCTCAGACATCTCTAGACAATGGGACAAGTGTATGATTATACATTTTGGGGGGATAATTATTATTTCCACTCAACACTTAGGTCAAGATAAACAGTCTTCTTTTCTTAGGCAGCCCCCCAACCCCACCATAGTCTACCTTTTATAGAGGGGTAAAACTTTCTGGAGCCTCTCTTGATTCAGTTTCCTCAGTTCTACCTCTCTTGCCTCAGAAAGGCACCAGATGTTATCTGTTACTCATGTCGTGATTAAGAACCTCAAGTTCTGGTTACAAAGACTCACAAAACCCTGTAGAATCGCCTAGTATATTATCAGCCTCTTCTTACCTTTCTAGTTTAAGTGTTTCAGTCATTTTTGGCCACTGTAGATTTCTCTTGCATAAGTAATTACCTTTATTTTTATAGCAGGAGCATTTCAACTCCCCAATTGCCAGAAAGTCTGTTTGCTTACCTCTTAAAGCTTAAGCTATTTAGGTAACAGTCTTGGGTTAGGATGAAAATGATTTAACCAGGGATAGAGCCAAACAAACACAGAGTGTCATATAAGTGGGTTTACTTTAAAACTGGGTATTATGATTTTTGTCTGCATTTGACTGTATCCTCAGGAAAATAACTTGCTCCTAATTGAAAATGTTTTTATTCTTTCAACAGGCTAGTACTAAGTGTCTGATCTGCCTGACAGCCTGGTGTATTGACTGCTGTGTACTATTAGTGTATTGACTACTGACCTATTTCTCTCTTGGCTAAGAGATAAATCCATGTGTGAAATAAAAAATGACAGCCAATATAGTGCAGATCTTCTGTAAGAAAAATGTCTCCTTAAAACAAAACAAAAAGAAATTAAGCAGTGCTGGAATTTTGACAATGTTGTCATGAACAGCTGCCAATTAAAAGCAATTAGCCCCATTGTTCTTTATTAACTGGACATGCAGCTTAATGGAGCTCAAAGGGCTCACAGTCTGAATCTGGTCTGATCTCTTTTTACAAGTAATTATGACTCAAGGGAAGACTTAGTAGATGTATCTACAGTTATACATATGTGTATATCTACTTGGCTCCCTTAGAAACAGTGTCCTGTTATTTGTACCAATTTTCTAGAAAATTAACTTTTCCAGTTGGGCAAGCTTGGTTTACTTGGCAAGAGTATGCATAAAAGCACCCATTTACATTTATTGATTTGGCAGAGCCAGGAAGGGTATGGTGAGTAATGCCGTTCAATTAGGTATACCTCTCCTGAAAGATTGCTGCAAGGGATTTTTGAAACAAAGTGTTCTTTTGAGAAAAAAATAATCAAAACTAAAAAAGTAATTTTATTATTATATTAATAAACCATTTTTATTATTACTTTATCTTATGCCTATACCAGAAAGTTTCTCTGTCCTTAAATGGCTATGGGACCACTAGATATAAGGGTCAAGTAACAATAACTAGTTCTTGGAGCAAAAGAGATCTTAGGAAGTTTGTTCCAAGGTTATTGTAACCTTAAAGCAAGCAGAGCACAAGCAATCTCCACATTGCTCGTTCCATGGCCTTGAGCTCTTGTGAAGTGGCTCTGAAAACACAAATGACATTCCTTGAGGATGAAGACAGAAGGGCAAACATTCATGAATGCATTCTCATGGCTTCTTTGACATTTCTCTCATCAATGCCTGAGCGGTCCATGGGATCCCCGCTGCCAAAGGTGATAGAAAAATCTGTGCTAGGGACGCCTGGGCGGCTCAGTTGGTTAAGCGGCTGCCTTCGGCTCAGGTCATGATCCCAGCGTTCTGGGATCGAGTCCCACATCGGGCTCCTTGCTCGGCAGGGAGCCTGCTTCTCCCTCTGCCTCTGCCTACCACTCTGTCTGCCTGTGCTCGCTCTCTCTCTAACAAATAAATAAATAAAATCTTTAAAAAAAAAAAAGAAAAAAAGAAAAATCTGTGTGACCACTTTGCTTCTTTCATAGTTGAGTTGACTAGGAGGACTGCAAAGCTGCCAGCTTCTCTAGGATTGAATTCGTGATTTCTTTGACTCCATAAATCATCAAGGAATGAATGATGAATTTAAAAACACTTAATGAGAGCTTACCAGGTGCTTGGGTTGAAGTGACAGAGGCAGTTAAGAAATACTTCCTGCCCTGAAGGAATTCCCTGGGTGGCGATGGAGGTCAGTGTTGGGTCCATGGTCAAAGGAACGAGACTGATACAAAGCAAAAGTCAAGCAAAGCTTTATTTCGCGCCAAGCATGGAGAATCAAACTGACCGGCCAGGGCCCTCTCTTAGAAAGAAGCCACCCCTCCCTGCCTTATGGACTAACTTTTAAAGGGCAAAGGCCATGTGGTTGGGCCTGGCCACACACAGGTGGCCAATAAGATTGTAACACACAGAGAAAACTGCACAGTCATGCTAGGTCACACATGGGTGGCCAATTGAATTACAATTTACCCTAGTAGATATTTAAACTAGCCTATCACCTTGGTCAGAATTGGTGCCCAAAAGGTGGGACCCACACTCCTTCGTAGCTAGGGAGACAGTATGCCCGCCCCACTGATTGGATGTCTCCACCTGGCCTGACCCGCCCTTGTATTTGGGCTTTGGTACCTGGGACTGATTTCCCGGACTTGCTTTTAAGTAAGTCCCCTGATGGGGAGGCAGGGTCAGTTTAAGTTGTACTGCATAAACAACAAAATGGCTGTTCAACCGAAATGGAGCCGTTTGGCTAAATAGGCCCTTACAGTCAGCACAATGGATGAGTGTTAACCTGGATGGAGTAGGGGCACAGATCCAACTCCAGGAATGTGGGGGAGAGGGTCAGGAAGGGATCCTGGATGAATGACCTCTGACTTGAGTAAAGAGGGAACTGCACTGGGACGCCTGGGTGTCTCAGTGGGTTAAGCATCAGTTTTTGGCTCAGGTCATGATCCCAAGATCCTGGGATCAAGTCCGGAATCTGGCTTCTGCCTCAGTGGGGAGCCTGCTTCTACCTCTGCCTGTGGCTCTCCCTGCTTGTGCTCTCTCCCTCTCTCTAACAAATATATAAATAAAATCTTTTTTGTTTTTTAAAAAGAGGAAATTGTTGTGTGCAGCTAAGTCTGTGATGGGAATCATATTGCAATAAATAAGCATATCAAATCAATACATTGTATACCACATTGTATACCAAATCAACACATTGTATAACCACAATGTTATATGTCGATTTTATCTCCATTAAGAAAAAGAAGGGAATTGCATGTGTGTTCACCAAATGAAGTGTTCTCAATCATCAGAGAAAATCAAAACCTAAGAACCCAGCTATCTTTTGTAATAAAGTGTTCCATTTAATTATCCTAATTTTTGTTTAATTTCTTGAAAAGATTTTAGTTTTTAAGAAATCTCTACACCCAATGTGGGGCTTGAACCCACAACCCCAGGATCAAGAGTTGCACGCTCCCACCAACTGGTCCAGCCAGGCACCCCTGTTTATTTTTTATTCCCTTGATAATAGCCCCTCCTATTATGCACAGTGTTATTTTTATTTATTTATTTATTTAGTTATTTTAAAAGATTTTATTCATTTGACAGAGATCACAAGTAGGCAGAGAGGCAGGCAGAGAGAGAGAGAGGGGAGGGAGGAAGCAGGCTCCCCGCTGAGCAGAGAGCCAGATGCAGGGCTCAGTCCCAGGACCCTGAGATCAGGACCTGAACTGAAGACAGAGGCTTAACCACTGAGCCACCTAGGCGCCCCTACAGTGTTATTTTTAGAAGCAAAACCATCTCACCTTCTGAATAACTTAGATGTTACTGATCACAATGAACATGTAGTGAGTGAGTGCTCCATCATCCACTCCAGGTCTGGGCCTGCCTTGCAGGAAGAGATGCCACGAGAGGGTGACAATGGACTTTTCCTGTGCTTAGGAAGCACATTAACTGGGAGAGACTTGGAGTGGCTGTAGACAGATCTTCAGTGTGGGGCCAGCATGAAGCCAAATGTGCCTCATAACTGCCGTGCTTAGTGCGAAGCTTAGACCATTCAGTTTTGGGCTCCATGCTGGTAAATGCAAACAGCGGATTGAAACGAAGAAAGGTAGATTTAGGGTGAGGGCATGGCAAATCAGTGGCAAACACTCAGAGATTCCCAGCACAAAGCGTTCTCTATCCCCGTGCCAATGAACTGACAATTTCCTACAAGAAATTTAGGAAATTCTTTGTGTTATTACCGAAAGGAAACAATTTAATTCAACACGAATTCACTGCATGCTAACTTCTAGACTTCTAACTAGTCTAACTAGTCTAACTTCTAACTAGAAGTAACTTCTAGTTACTATAGTGAATGCTGGGCTTATGATGGTGATAGAAGACTTATTTCTGCCTCAAGTTACTCACAATGTCGACAGACTCTGAAATCAAGGAAACCACAATACAATAATAGAATGGATTTGGCTAATTCATGAAAAGATTATATCCCTGTGACCTAATGGCCATTGATTCCCTGACCGGCCTGATAAAGTGCACGGGAAATCATTAGGCCCTGATTTTTCCACTGCAGATCTTTCCAGAACTGTCTGTCATGCCACCATTTTGCTTGCATTTCATACGTCCAGCTCTCAGTCCGAGTGAATATTTCTTCAATTTACCATGTGACATTTGTGGAACTGCACAATGGCATGAAACCCCTGTTCTTTAATTTCTAGGCTTAGGCTCTGTCTCCAAATTACCTCTGTTCCTTGACCCCCCACCTCTGCTCGGTGTCTCTCCTATCGTGGTGTTAACTTTGGTCCCTATTTATTTTCAGTCTTTGATCTTGTCCTCTTCCCCTCCAGCACCCTGCCCCTTCAAAGAGTCCTGCCATTTTTGAACCCCTGTGGGTGTCAGCAAGATAATCACTCCTAAGCACTGCATCCTGGGTGGGATGCAAAACCCCATGGGTGGGACTTGCAAAAATAAAGCCAGGATCCTGAAAGGGCTGAAGGTGGCAGTAGAGGAGTGAACATATTCTGTGGTCCCACTGCTGGGAGAAAAAAAACCCAAGCAACGAATACAGGAATTCTAGCTAGTTTCTGTTTCTCTTCTCTTTATTCCTGATTTATCAGATTCTCTCTCCTTTCTGATTTTCTTTTTCTGAGTCTTCCCAGTTGCTTTCGAAGACCTGGTGCAAGCAGAGATAGCATTTCTTGTTCTTTTTTTCCTCCCCATCAGGAAGTATTAAGTGGGCTGTCCTTTGCTTCTTAGCCCATTTTAAGTCTTACTAAATAAATGGGCTCTTGGGATTGTTAAAAGGAAAAACTACAGGCCCCAGATGGCATCGCTTAGGTGAAGGCCTAAGTCAGTAAACCGGGGCTCAATGCCTAATCTCATTGTACCCCAGAAACAGAAGTCTTAACCGGTCAGTCAGGAATTTCCTGCTACTCACCAAAGAGGTTTCTGTCTCTGGGCCTTCTCCATCCAGAGAAGAGATAATCTATATAATAAAACACTCTGCCCTTCCCACTAAGGGAAGGTGATCTTGCCAGAAACAACCCTTTCTTTTCTTTTGCTAATAACTTTCTTGCCCCACCTTCTTTCCTTATGAAAACCTTCCATTTTGTGCCACTCCCCAGGGCTCCCCTCTATTTGCTAACTGGGGTGCTGCCTAATTCACAAATTGTTTAATAGAGCCAGTGGGATCTTCAGATTTACTCAGTTGAATTTTGTTCTTTAACGGAACTAATCCAACAAAGTACGTTCTCCATCTTCTTTAATAAAAAACTTACCAAAAGAATACGGGCTGGGTAAAATTAACATGTGCTTTTAGGCAACTGCCTGTAGTATTTTTTAGCCATGGCTAAATTACTTAAAGGAAAGTCCTCAGAATTATCTATCCACCTGTCCCTGAGGGTCAGATCGGAGCTGCTGCTTGTTTTTGGGAAGAAAGTTTTATTGGGACATTCCAGGGGTCATTTGTTTGCCTCTAACCTCTGGGTGCTTTTGCATGATAATGGCGGAGTTCAACCATCCTGAGAAGACTATTGGGCCTGCAAAGCCTAAAATAACTTACTTTCTGGTTCTTTACAGAGTTTTCAGACCCTGCTCTAGGAGTCTATATTAATTCCCTGGGGCTTCATTACGCTGTAAGAGGCAGATGATAGAAAACCTCAGTGGCTGACCACAAAGGGCCACTTTCTAGTCACCTGTGGCCATTTTGGAGGGTTAAGCTTTGATGTCTCACTCCAGGCTTGGGGCTGAAGGAGCAGCTCCCATAGGGGATAGTACTGGTTTAGGAAAAAGGGAAAAGAGAGAAGGCAGAATCATGATCGTTCCTAAAACGGATGCTGCCTGGGGACCCAGAGGGAGTCCCACAGGACCAGCCAAGAGGGTCCTTGGCTTCACGTAGGATGGAAATCAAATGGGAACCAGCAGCAGGTGAAAGTAGAGTTCATGGAAGATGGAGAGACAGCAGATACAGATGGGCCCTCTGGGAGACTCTGAAACAGAAAGGAGCTTCTATCTCCTCTTTGCTTGGGCTCTGGGGTTTTTATTGGTAATTGTGGTCTGATGCACGTGTCCTCTCAGGCCAGCTATCCAGGAACTGGTCAGAACAAGGATAGGGGCTGGGCGTCCTTCAAAGTCACTCATTCCCCAAAGCCAGGGGTCTTAGCGTCAAGGTATTTATAGTCAATGGTCTTAGAGAATGTTTATGATGACCTGCCCGGTCACTCCTTGGAGCTTGGAGCCTTGGTGCTGAAAGACTCCACAGGGAAATCATTAACTCTCTGACCTTTATAAGGAGGACATACATTAAGGCCTGAGTTAGGTGGGGGTGCAGGTCCTAGCAAGAATAGAAGCAGAAGAAGCAGCAAAGGAAACACCCCACCTTTTTCTTTCATGGGGTCCTTTCGGTTGGCCTGTCCCAAACTCTGATGGCACCATCACTTTCACTCATTTTCCTCATGTTTCGTTGGCCAAGCAAGTCACAAGGTCAAATCTAGGAAGGGAAGTTTATTCCTCTGCCAGACACTTGCCAGAGGGAAAGACCTGGTGAGAAATTCAGAGAACACTGACAATAATATGGCCTATTACAGTGGCCATTCAGCTTCTGTGAAGGGTCCAATATCAAAATAGAGACTTACACAAGGTCTCAGGGCAGAAAGGCTAATCATTTTTGTCTTCTCTTCCCTTAAAGCATATCAAAGAGTCTACAGTAAGTACAGCCACAGATTTCTATGTGTACTGGGTTGAAAAGGGAATCTCAGAGCCTGTGGAGTCCTGGCAAGACTCTCCCACCTGGCCCTTCTCCTTCTGGACACTCCTAGTGTCCCCTTACTCTTGGCTTTGAGAATCTCAGGTTTCCTGTCACCATTTCCCTGGAGTCTCGGATGGAGTTCCGTGAGGAGATTTGAGCACAAGTGGTTCATGCCGGGCCTTCCTTCAGCACTGAGGGGCAAGGGGCAGGGAAGGCAGCAGAATGGGGCCTAAGCAGTGCAGTGTGCCCGTGGCAGAGGCCTGCACAGATCTTGCCATGTCAAGGGAGAGCCCCCGGCAGCTCTGAAAACGCCCTTCTTTGTCCCACTTGTGACTGAACTCATAAGAGTTCACTCCCTGGGGAGTGACAGAGGCAGCGACACTGTCTATACCAGGTGGAGTTGTCCTGCAAAGGAAACTTCATTTGCAGCAAAGTAGGAGAGCATGGGGAATAACTTCCAAAGCTATGACTCCCTGAGTGGGGGTGAGTGGGTTTCTTTTATTGGAGGTTAGGATGAATATTCGGAAAGGGGAGTTTTGTGGTCACAGGCCAGGGCGGGCACACAGTTGCACAGATGTACTTAGAAAACATGCCCCAGCATATATCCTGTGTTATGTCAGGGAAGCTTGGGCTCCTCCCTGGGTGGAGACTGTAACGTTATAATGAGGTAGAGGTAACTGTCGAACACTCTGGTCCGGCTGTGCGGTGTGAGTCAGGGGTGGGGCTCAAACTGGTCTAGGCCTCCAGAGCGCTTCCTCCTGTTTGCCTCTAAAAGTTAAGGTTCACATTCCTGTGAAGAAGGGGAGGGGGGGTCTGGGAAGGTCTCGCTGGCTATGGTTTTAACCTTCCAATCACCTTCCCCTACCACCCCTGACACTCAGGCTTTTTGGAATTCACTATATTCATTTCTCCATATCTGCAAATTCTCTCTAACCATTCCTCACGTCTTGGTGCTCTAAAGGAAAACTTGCCCTTCCCTGAGGCCACTGCTTCCTCAGCACACCTTCCAAAGGATGCTTTTTTTTCTTGCCTACACCCTATATCCCTTTGGGCACAAAGGGTTGGTGGGTGTCCTCTTTTTCCCCACACTGACACTTCCTGGCCTTTCTCTTCCCCTCTGCGGTAATACTCTGAGCCCCAATCCTATCAAGAGACACTGCCATCCACTGCTACTCCTTGTTGCAGACCATGGGTCATTCCTGTCCATTCCTTAAGGACTTTAGCTCCTGGCACACTAACTCCATTAACACAAGCTCACAACTTTAACACAACATTATTTTTGTGATCTAAATGTCCATGCTTTAAGTCATTGATCTCCCAGTTTGTTACCTCCGCTACTGGAATGCCTTTGGGCCCCACCTGTCCCCATCACATTCCCCTTGTTCCTTGTCTTGATTTTGTTGTTATCAGCAATTGTATTCCATCCAAAGTCCCCATTTTAAGCATCTCCACTCTCTAGCCATCATCTTGTATCTGCCCAACTCATTTCCTCTTGGCTTCTAACTCCAGTAATTCTTTGACCTTGTTGTGACCTCAAATCGCATTTTTCGCTTTGTCCCGCTGAGAATCCATGTGTGCACCCATCATCCATTGCATTGTTTCTCCCTGGGAAAAAGTTCAACTCTTACCCCACTGCAGTTGGACAGGGCTTGAGAAAAACATGCTTGTTAAATTCATGGACTGTTTTAGCCCACTCCAGCTGCTAAAACAAAATACCACAGACGGTGGTGTAGAAACCACATAAATTTTTCTTACAGTTCTAGAGGCTAGAGGGTCTGATATCAAGGCATCAACATGCTCATGCTCTGGTGAGACCTCTCTCCCTGGCTTATAGCTGGTGCCTTCTGGCTGTAGCCTCACATGGTGGAAGGAGAACAAGAGGGGCTCTACCCTTGTTGCCTAAGCACCTCCCCAAGTCCTACCTGCCAATACTATCATATCAGGCAGTGGGATTTCAATCTATCAATTTTGGAGACATTCATACCATAGTATGAAACTTCAGTGAGGTCTTAGGGCCGTAGGTCATGACGACCATAGTTACATAGTCTGTTTCCTTCTCACCTGTTCTAGATAACACTTCCACACTTCCTCCTTTCTCCCAACATCTAACTCCCAACATCTCCCTCTCCCTCTCAGCTGACTTAGTTTTTTATTGAGGAAATAAGAGTAAAGAGAAGACTTTTCACATGTTCTCATTTCCATCTGTGCCCATGTAGTCCTCTTGAGCTGATGGAAGAACCGTCTTGGTTTCTATCCAAAGTCATATCCCCTGCCTGCTTTTATGTAGCAGATCCTTTCCCTTCCTATGTACTCAAGGAAACTGTTCAGTGTTTGTCTTCTCTTATCCATAATCAAACGATTCTTGTTTAATATATTAATAGTATCAGCAAAGAAACATGCTGTCTTATCTCCCATCTTAAAATGCCTCTCTTGACCCCACTTCCCCCTCTAGGTACTGCACATTTCTCTATACCTTTCAGGAGAAAAACGCAGAAGAATTGTGTGCACTCATTGTCTTCTTTTCCTGTCCTCCCCCCAAATGCAATTCGTCTTTCATTCCTGTCCTGCCAACAACCCACCAAAAAGGCTTCCACACTGTGGGTCAAATGGCCCATTCTCTGTCCTCATCTGACTTCACTTCTTAGCAGCATTTGACGCAGTTGATCATTTTCTCCTTGAAATATACTCTTTCAGCTCCCAAGACACTGTAAACTCCTTGTTTTCTTTCTGTCTTGCTGGCATGTGCTTCTCGGTCTGTTTTGCTTGCCCCTCCCCATCCTCTGGAGTTGCAAAATACTACAGTACTTCAGTAATTCTCCAGCAAACATTCTCTCTTCTCTAACCATGCTTCCTCCTGAGGGAGTTTATTCCATGCCATGGGATGTTTTTGTAACTCCCAAATTTATTTCCACACCCTGGACCTCTGCCTTGATTCCAGGTGCCCACTTGACCTTTCCACCTGGATGTCTCATGGGCAGCTCAAAATTAGTATGTGTGACATTAGACTGTTGATAATAGCTGTCATGAGGTTGTTTTGAGAATCAAGTGAAGCAATGCACATATTGTATTTAGATTATCTGTCATGGTAAGCACTCAAATAATATTACCTATTATTATAACTGCATTCAGTAAATATTTGTTAAATAAATGACTATAACAGTAAACCACTGGGTAATAGTATGCTCTTAAGCAGTCAGCAATAATAAATACATGTTGATAATAAAGAGAAAGAGTAGTATGGCTTATTTAATTTAGTGTCTACTATGTACCAGGTACAGTTATAGGTACTGAGAATATAATGGTGAAAAATAACAGACAAAATCCTTTTTCTTTTGAAGTTTACATTCTGGAGGGTAGAAGGGGAAGGAGACAAATAAACAAATAACATATATATTATGTCAGATAATGATAAATGCCATGGAGAAAAATACAGTAGGTGAGACAGATTAAGAGGGTGGGGGGTGAGTCAGTTAAGCATCTGCCTTTGGCTCAGGTCATGATCCCAGGGTCCTGGGATCAAATCCTGCATTGGGCTCCCTGCTCAGTGGGGAGCCTGCCTCTCATTCTTTCTCTCCCTCTGCCCCTCTCCCCCTGCTCATGTTCTCTTTCTCTCTCTCTGTCTCACATAAATAAATAAATAAAATCTTAAAAAAAAAAAAGAGTGCTGGTGTTTGGCAGGGGAGGATCTTTTGGATAGCATGGTGTATTGGTAAATTATTGCTATATAACAAACCTCCCCTAAACTTAAAACATTATTATTGTTATTGTTTACTGTTATCTCACACAGTTTCTGTGGGTGAGGAATTTCAGAGTACCTTAGCCTGGTGGTTCTCGTTCGGAGTCTCTTACAAGCGTGCAGCCAAGGTGTTAGCTGAGGTGACTGCCTTCTGAAAGGGTGGCCAGGCCTGGAGTTGGCTGGAGGCCCTAGTCCTCGCCATGTGGACCTTTCCATAGGGCTGCTTCATGTCCTTACATCATGGCAGTTTGCTTCCCTCAGAGAAGATGATGCAAAACAGATCAAAGCATGAGCCCCATGTTTTCTGTGACCCAGTCTCCAAATGACACACTGTCATTTCCACAGTATTCTGTTGGTTACACAGGTCAGTCAGGTTTAGTGTGGGAGGGGACCACACAAGGCTGTCCATAACAGGAGGTGAGGCGCAGGGACAGCTATCTTGGAGGTTGGCTACCACATGGCTGCACAGTCTCTGACCTTCCATCTATTGACAAGTGTGATCTATATCACCTTCTCTCCTGTCCTGGACTGTGAGGAGTGCTCTGAGACTGCTTAGGCTAAGAGAATATAAAAGAAGTGACCCTATGTTGGTTTCTGAGCCTAGGCTTTAAGAGACTGGGAGCTTCCACTTACTACTTCTTGAAATGGAACACCTGCCCCACCATGTCGGGAATTCTGATTACCTGAGACACCTGTGCTGTGCGGAAGCCCATGTTAGCTCTGGGAGAGACATCAGACCTCTGAATGAAGAAGCCTTCAGATGATTCCAGCTTTGGCCTCCATTTGACTGCAACTGTATGAGTGCTCCAAGTGAGAACCTCCCAGCTGAGACCTTCCACCTCCAGAATCATAAGAGATAATAGTAATTTGTGCAAATCATCAGTTAGGGGACGGTTCCCACAGCAGATGATGGGAAGTCAGGGATAGCTACTCTGGAAAGATAACATTCTACCAGGGATCTGGCTCTTTGAGGAAAGGGCTGTCCAGGCAACAGGAAAAAAATAATAATAATTGAGAGGCCCTAGAAGAGGAGCAGTTTTGGTGAATTTGAAGAACAGCAAGGCAGCCCATGATGAATCAGAGTGCACGAGCCACAGAAATGTAGGTGATGAAGTCAGATTATGTTGGGGCTTAGAAATCATTATAAAAACTTTCAGTTTTACTTTGAGAAAGACAGAGGTTGTTCAAAGGGTTTGTTGAACCAGAGAAGTAATATAATTCATTGAACTTTTATCTTATTTTATTTATTTATTTATTTATTTTTAAATAGGCTCCATGCTCATGGAGCCCAATGTATGGACTGAACTCACGACCCTGAGATCAAGACCTGAACTAAGATAGAAAGTCAGACACCTAACTGACTAAGCCACCTAGGTGCCCCGGAACTTTATTTTATTTTTTAAAAGATATTATTTATTTATTTGACAGGGATCACAAGTAGGCAGAGAGGCAGGAAGAGAGAGAGGGAGGAAGCAGGCTCCCTGCTGAGCAGAGAGCCCGATGTGGGGCTCGATCCCAGGACCCTGAGACCATGACCTAAGCCGAAGGCAGAGGCTTTAACCCACTGAGCCATCCAGGTACCCCCTTGAACTTTATTTTAAATGGCTCAGACTTGTTGTTCTGTGGGAAAAAATAATTCTAGGAAGGCAAGAGTGAAAGAAGAAAAGTAGCTAAGAGATTGCTCTTATATAGTTCAGGGGGTAAGCTGGAGGTGATGGAGATTGCTAGAATTCTGGAAATGGATTGAAAGAAGAGTCAACAAGATCTGCTTATGGACTGGATGTGAACTGCAATGACAGAAAAAAAATACATCAAGAAGGAGTCCTAGGGTTTAGCCGAAACAACTAAATGAACCAAGTTGGTATTTCCTAAGATGGGAAAGAAAATGAGGAGAATTCATGTCTTATTTTGAGGGAGGCTAAAGTTCTGTTTTGGGAAGCTTAAGCTGACTTCCAAGTAGAAATGCAGGTTAGATATGCCTGGGTTCAGGGTAGGACTAGATATATAAACTAATGAGTCATAAGCATTTAGATGGCATTTGAAGCCAGCAGACTGAGATTATTGTGGAAGTGGTCGTAGAGGTCCAGGAAGAAAGCCCTAGGACATTACAGCATTTATAAGTTGGTAAGAAGAGGCTCCATCAGAGAGGTTGAGATTGAATGGCCATGGATGAAGGAGGAAAGCAAGAGTGTGTGGTCCAGAAACCAAAAGAAGAAATATTTCAAGAAAGAAGCATGGTCATATGTGCCAAATCCTGCTGATAAGGAGGGAATCTAATAAAAATTGATGTTTGGATTTGATCGTGTAGAGGTCATGGGTGACTTTGATGAAAGCAGAGAAGTGATATAGTACCTTGAGGGAAATGTGGGGACAATAGAGATATTTTAAAATGGAATCGTGGGGAAATGCTAATAGAGATGATTAAGCAGAGAGAGAAAAGTTGTGATATAGGAGAAAGGGGGTATTTGCAGAATTGAAGTCGCTGAATAGGAAAGAGGAGGTGGGATCTAATGCACAAAGACCAAGTTCATTGTTATAAAAGGGAAGACAAAGAATATGGCTACTATAGGTGCAAAAAGTTAGTGGATTTGTGGGCAGGGATTTTATTTTTTCTCATTGAAATAAGAAGCAGTTGGGGGTGATCTTGCAGAGAATAAAGGGTTTGGGAGGTTTGAGAAGAAAAAAGAAGTTGTAGAATATCTGTTTAGGAGAAAAGACTTTCTAAAAGCTCCCAAGAATTGGCAGGCAGCATGAGAACCAGCCTGTTACTTATAGTTGTGATCTTACAGACAGAGCAGGCAGCATGATTGTGTCTTCTTTAGTTGCACCGGTGCAGGGGAGGAGTGAGGAGAGAGAGGGGCAGATGTGGTCAAGGTTGGAGGTTTTTAGACAGTTACACATAAAGGAGTGATGAAACTGACATTGGGGGTGTCTGCAAAGGAGGGCTTATATTGTCGATCATGGAATTTGAGCTGAGTGTGAAGAGAAGTGAGGGTGGGGGAGGGGGAATAAACCATGAAAATGAGGTGCCCGTAGGGCCAAACACTGTTGGAGTTGGGGGGTAAGAGAGGGTGAGCTGGTAGGAGGAGAGTAGGGGTCTGAAAGTGGGGTTTTCGATGGGATGCAATTGTTGGTAATGATGGGGACTAGGGTGTAAGCATGGAGAGGGGTGTGGCGGAGGTGAGAGGGAACCAGATCCTTGCTGGTGAAGAGTCAGAGATTGGTAGGCTGATGAGTTCGATGTATCTTCCATATGGAGTACTGAAATCCCCAAGAATGATGGCAGGAATATTGTTGACACTGTGTGGGCTCTAAAAGCTTGAGTGAATGAAAGGCAGTGACTGAGAGTTCTGTTGACAATGACAATAATTAAAGGTTGCAAGTACCTTCTAATGCTAACTTTATGAAACTGGCTGTTTCATTCAATCAGTATTGGTCACATTTTATTGGACAAAAAATGGGGAAGTCAGTCTATGTTATCTCCAAATTCCCCCGTTCTAAGATTTGACAAAAAATTAATTTATTCATTACTTTTAAAAAAAAGATTTTATTTATTTATTTGACACAGAGAGAGAGAGAGAGAGAGAGATCACAAGTAGACGGCAGGGAGGGGGGAGGTCCCCTGCTGAGCAGAGAGCCCTATGTGGGCCTGGATCCCAGGACCCTGAGATCATGACCTGAGATGAAGGCAGAGGCTTACCCCACTGAGCCACCCAGGTACCCCTATTCATTACTTTTTTTAAAAAGTTTATTAATTGGGGCACCTGGCTACCTCTGTCAGTTAAGCATCTGATTCTTGATTTTGGCTCAGGTCATGACTTCAGGGTCATGGATGCTTGGCAGCCTGCTTAAGATTCTCTCTCTCTCTCTTCCTCTGTACCCCACTCTGACTTGCATGCACAATCTCTCTCTTTCTCTCCCCAACCCCCCAAAAAGAAAAGTTTTATTTATTTGAGTAATCTCTATATTCCACATGGGGCTTGAACTCATGATCCTGAGATCAAGAGTCTTACACTCCCCTAATTGAGTCAACAAAAAACTTAAAAAAAAAATATACACACACACACACAAATATATATGTATGTATGTATGTATGTATATATATATATATATATATATATGTATGAGATCATCTTTGGAAACTCTTCTGATAACTAGAGAACAGCTGAACTGTAACTATTTCCAATTTCCTGACCATATAAGGAAATCTATTTATTTCAGGCTATCATGTATAACCATGCTAATTTATAAGGGCATTTTCTTAGAGCTAACAAGATAAACAAAGGTCTTGTTGAGTTAAAAGAGGTGGGGAGAAGGAGGGAAAGGCAAAATTCAATTCTGCAAGTGTTTATTAAGTACTAACCAGGGAAATTTGGAATTAATGTTGTTAAGAGTTTTTACCATTAAAGAGAAAATCTCATGACTTTTTAGTTTACGAAACGAGTCAACAGGGCGTCTTTGGCGCCAGAACTCTAATTGAATGAACACTCCCACATATCAGAGAGCATTCCTTCACTCTTCTATCCACAACTGTCCCCCACCCCCACCCCCTGCCCCTGCCCTGAACCTTGCCATCATCCTTCTGCTAAAGCACTTTCTCATTGCAATGTAGTAATTTGATTTCTTCTCTACCGCTCTGTCTGGCATTGGAGGTCTGGGAGGGAAGGATTGTTTCTTATTTATCTTATTAAAAGCTCAATGCATGATATGCTAATCACTCGATAAATAGCTCATTAATTCAGGATCAAATGATAGATCGAATGTGTGAATGGGAACAGTAGCCACACATTTATTTGCTTTACCATCTATTAAAAATGACCATCTTATACGTTGTTGGTTCTGCACAATTTAGGAGATTGTAGGTATTTAACACACATAGTGGAACTAGAATGTGAGAAAATCACATGACTAGATAGTCTAACAGGATTGCTAGTTCCTGCTACATATCATCCCTTATGTTGCATCTCATACATGTGTGTGCGGCGATATCTTCTTTCCTCATTTGATGCCTTCTGATTTAAACTTACATTACACCATCAAAGTATTTCTAATGATCTAGGTCTTTTAGAAACTCAAAACATTTAAAGGAAGAATTCTGAGAAACTGGGACCTCTCTCTTGCCCTTGCTTTTTCGGGGCTTTAGATGTAGTCTCCTGCATTGGACTTTGGTGAGTCAGGGCCAAGTGTGAATGAGAGGAGTCTCATTGGTTCCTTATTTCGAACTGATGACACTTTATTTATTTATTTTTTATTGTATTGTATTTCTAATTGGACATTGAGTGATTTGCCCCAGTCCTGGAAATAATCAGTGAAGCTCTGACATAAACTCTGAGGTGGTGTTTGGTTTTTCAAGAACCCTCTCTTCTGACAAGCCAGGCCTATTCTTGATGCCTGAGCCATCCCAGTGGCCACTGGTACATGGAGCTGTTGGGACTCACAGGTGTGTGTGTAGGAGTGTGTGAATGTGCGTGTGTGGAGGGGTGTGTGTGTGTGGGGGGGTGTGAAATCATTCACTGTCTCACCTTTGCCTCTAATCGGCTGAGAGACAGTAGACAAGTTGCTTCCTCCTATAGATGGCTTTTCTTATGGGTAAAATAGTCTACCCAAGAGGACCCCGTCGGTCCTTTGCAACTCTCATTTCCGAAACACTGTGAACTTACGCTTTTTCTGGTACAGGTTGTTCTTCTAGCTCTTCGCGAG
>RCUC01057503.1:0-16827 GCA_003697995.1 Taxidea taxus jeffersonii | reverse complement strand
AGGCAAAGGGAGGAGCAGACGCAAAATTTGGCTCTGATGCAGGCAGTCAGGGAAATTGAGATCAGCCAAAACTCACTACAGTGAAAACAAGTAGTGTTCCCCCCCACCTTATGAATTCAAGTTCATCAGTATCTGGGTCCCCTTCCCAAGAAGGCTGAGCCAGGACTTCCTTCCAAGGCGACAGCAGAAAAACTCCCCCAGTGTGTAGACAAACTCTCTTGGATGACTGTGTTCTGTACCTCGCTACGGAAACAGAAATCCCTTCAATTGTCTCTCTTTAGTCTTACCTCCCTCGTTTTGGGCTTTCCTTCTTGCCTTAGATGGAATCCTTTTTTTCAAGCCTCTGTCCTCAGCTTTTCTCATCTATTTTTTGAATGTTGCCCAACTTGTATTTACCTCTGTTTGGTACTGAAGTCTCTCCTTCCCACTGACTTCTAACCTACAACGTAAGGTTTCCCCCATTGTAATAAAAAGCATTCTTTGACCCTACCTACCCCCCTAGAAACTTCTCGCATGCCCCCCTTCATCAGCAGACCCTTTGATGGGTCGTTTACTACTTGAGCTGACTACTCGTTTCTCAAGGCTTTGTCCTCTTACCTTGGCCCAATGGCCCACCTGTCACAGTGTCACAGTGATCTCCTGATGCCCAAATGAAAAGGCTTTTCCTTACTCCTCACTCAACACCAGTGAGCCTCAAATCCTTCACAGTCTGACAAAAGCTTACCTGAGCTCTCTCACCCTTAGCCATCCTGCTAAGACAACCAGGGGTGCTCACCTATCTTGTCAGACATGGGTATGATCAGGATTCTGGAATTCCAGGGAACCCAAACATAGAGCTATCTATCACAATGTCATGCACGATTTCATCATGCCCAGCCACCTTCCTATGAAGCAGCAACCAGATTTGAAATCATCTTTGCAACGCTGATGCATAGCCCCACTCTCTGCATTAAGCTGCAATCGTTCAGTGATCTCATTCATTAAATCACTGAACACAATTAAGGTCACGTGTGTCATGGAGGTCAAAAAACCTCCCCTGGAAGTCGCATGGGTGGACTTCCAGGGGAGACTGAAAGCCCCCCTTTGCTGGGAGATCTTTAGAAGGGAAAGTATTGAATGAATGCCTTCCTTAACAGCTTCTAAGAAATGAGCAACTATGTATCAATCCCCCACTGTGCTGAGCCCCGCACCACTGACAGATTTGCAGAATGTCAGGCCAGCAGCAGCAGGAGCCGAGGAGGGGGAGAAAGAAGTCAGACAGGCAGGAAGCAGACCAAGTTCAAAGTGGCTGTAGGGGCAGAGCCACTTTCTGGCTGGGTGCTGTGACCCCCTGACTGGACCCTGCTTCCTGAGCTGGGACAGGTCCAGCCAGGGGCTTGGCTAGACAGAGTGAGCCGCACATGGTCCCTGGTGTGTTGGTGAGGGCACTGCTGCCCTCTGGCCGGGTCATCAGACACTAATTCCGGCTCGAATCACCGGCAACTGCCTCTTTGTGATCCCACTGCAAGGAAGGGGGCAGGGCAGTCTCGCAGAGTTCCTTCCCATCCTGTGCTTCCTTGATTCCCAGCTACCCTGGCTTGCAGGAGGATGTCAGCGAGCCTCCTATGGTGGGCCACACATGCCTGAGCAGGCACCCACGGCCGGCATCCACTGTCCCTCCCTCAGCCTGGCAGATAGAAAGGACCAGCAACCCAGGGATCCTGGAATACACATGGCATCTTGGCAGCCAGCTCTGACGGATGACCACTGAACAGCTTGCCTGGGCTGTAGGAAGTGACACAAACCCTAATTGCACTTATTGGTTCAACATCGATGCTCCTCCCCTGCCCAGCTCGTTTTTCCTACCAGATCTCAATCCCTAATACCACCACCTTCTGCTCATGTGCTCCCATATATTTGTGTGACTTCTGTCTTTGTGACACCTGCTGTGCTGTCCATGGACCTTCCCTGTCCCCTGGACCTCATCTCCAGCCCAGGAACGCAGAAAAAGGGAGGGAACATTTCTCTCCCTTGTCAGTTTCTGTCCCATGCCCCACCCCCTGAAGGACATTAAGACCCTTTTAGAAAAAGAGCAGGAGGCATGTTGGAAGCCCAACATGGGCTTTGCTGTCACCACTGAGAGCTGCAAGAGAGGACACATGCTACCCCTTGACTAAAACCCCGCAGGTTTCGAGAAGCTCATGATGGATCTCCACCCCTTCCTACTTCCTAGTACTTTATCCCTGGGTTTGCTCCTTCAAAAGAGAAGGCTGACTTCTCTCCAGTTTGGGCCCCTCCTCTGCCTGGTGCCCACTCCATGGGTTGATTGGAAATGCCTCACTCTGAACTTGTCTGTGGCCTCCGTACAGCTGCTTTCCATCTCTGCTGTCATGTCCCACTCAGTGTGTTCCCAGGAGGCCACCTGCTTAAAGGCCAGAGCAGGAGGTCAGGATACATGGATACTGGCTTCCAACCCTCACCCTGACCTTGAGAAAGTCAAGGTGCCATGCTTGGTTAGCCATCTGTATGACAGAGGAGATGAGAAGCTTCACTCAGAATCCCATTAACATTTCTGAATTGTGCAGCTCAGAATCTCCAGGCAGAAGGTGGGGTAAAGCCCTGACCAGGGGAGTGTTTGGGGGAAGAACATTATGGGAACATTGGCAACGTTTTGAAGTCACTTGGGAAAAAGGAATGCCCCCTGCATCCTGGGATGTGAAGTCACCACGTTTTAGGAGGAGGGGGCTTTCCCATGTCGGCTCTCTGTTACAAGAAGACAACTGTCTGTAAATATTATCTGCTGGTTACCTGTTTGGGGAACCCCGAGACTCCCGGGTGTCTGCAATGGGCCATAAGGCAGTGATGCAGACACACGGTGCCCCTGATGGGGGCTGCAGGAGCCATCCCAGTCCCCCTCACTCAGTTTAGCTACCAAAAGTTCTGAAATACCTGGTCAGGTATTCATAAGAGTTGAATCATAAAATAATCCAAGTTTCCAAACATAGGGGACAAAAGAAGGAAATACGGTATATCCACAAGGGGAAATATGATCCATCCATTAAAAATCATGCCGTGATCCTCTATTTATTGAGGTTGTAGGGACCCCCATTCTCATACATTACCGTGGACAGTACATCTTGGTATAACCCCGTATAGGTTATATACACAAAACAGACAGACCAGCTAGCCAAGGGGAGTACCTGGCCCTGTATTAATATGATACTTAGATTCAATTATATCTCCAGTTCGTGTACTTAGGTTCAAACCACAGCAAAAACATGAAAAAATATTGTGAAGAAATTAAATAAATTTGAATACACCAATGTAATGGAATAGTACTTATTTCCAAAAAAAGGAGAAAATTCTCTAAGAGCTTCCAGAAACTGGCAGGGGGATACTAAAAAGTATGGAATAAGAGGTATGATATATTGCAAATATGGAGGACAAACAAGAATGTGTTTCATAGTTGCTTATATACATTTGTTTGTATGTAATCGGTAAGGACACAGTCCAACAGTGGTTTCCACTGGGGTCATGGCAGTGGTAGAAAGAGCCTACAGATGACGGACAGGTGTAGGAAGGAGAATACTCACTATCTAGATATATAAGTAGGTACTGATATACACGCATATGGACATACAGGTGTAAAATAAAACTTATACGTATAAACTTTGTTGAGGTATTAATTACCTCAATATTGAGATACATGTATTATTTACCTCAATATTATTGACATATAAATTTATATTCATAAATCAATACATGTTATTAATGCCTCAATACATGTGTAATACCCCAATAAAGCTTATATACATAATATAGTAAATATATATGCAAAATAAAATATATAGAAGTACATAATAGACAAAATAAATACGTATAGTATATTTAGGTAAAATAAAGTTTATATATAGAGAGAGATGTCCTCTACCTCAATATTATGCATCAATAGATATATTATTATATAGCAATATATTAATACATGTTATTGATACATGCATCAATAATATTGATATAGAGGCTATCTATATATAAACTTTATTTTACATAAATATGCTATCTACATTTATTTTATATGTCATATACTTACAGATACTTTGTTTCACATATATATCTACTATATTATAAACTATATTGAGGTATTATTTGCCTCCTATAAAATTCACCCATTTTATTTTATTCTATTTTTAAAGATTTTAATTTTTTTAAATTATCCCTATACCCAATGTAGGGTTCAAACTTACAAACCCAAGATCAAAAGTCACATGCTCCACTGACTGAGCCAACCAGGAGCCCCAAATTCACCCCCTTTAATGTACAATTCAACGATTTTTAGTTCATCTACCAAATGGCACAACTACCACCATAATCCAGCTTTAGAAAATTTTCATCACCCCGATAAGATCTCTTGGGTCCATCTACAGTTACTCTCCATCCCCAACCCAGGCCGACACAACCACTAATCTACTCTTTGTCTCTATAGATCTGCCCCCTCTATAGACATTTCATACAAATGGCATCATACAAAATGGGGCCTTTTGAGTCTGGCTTCTTTCCCTGAGCACAGCATTTGTGAAGTTTGTTAATGTTGTAGTGGCCTGTATGATGAGTACCTCCTTCTTTTTTATTGCTGAGTAATATTCCATCCTATGTATATGCCATGTTTTATTCATCTATCTGCCAAGGGAGAGGGATTTGGGTTCTTTCTGCCTTTTGGCTATTTTGAAAAATGCTGTTAGGAATATTCATGTACCTTCGTGTGTGTGTGTGTAACCATGTGAAATACCATATATAAAATTTTGATATTGCAAAATATTGTTTAAACGGCGCCTGCAATCTTAAAGAAGAAAGGAAGTGTCACATAGGGTGTGTGTGCACATGCACACAGAATGATTTGATTCTGCTAAATAATTAAATAAGTACATAAAAAAGATTAGAAGGCAGAAAGCTAAAATGTTAACAGTGTTGTCTCTGGGTGATGGGATGGTGGATAATTTATGTGTTTGTGTGCTTTTCTGTATTTCAACGAATTTTCTACTGTGAATATAAATTACTTTTGTAATCAGAAAAAAACCACAATGTTATTAGAAGGAAAAAAATACACCCTTCCCATTCAGTTTCTCCTGGGTCTTCACCTCTCTGTGACAGAATGATGCCCTCTCCATCATCCATAGTGGGGGAAGAGAGCGAGCAACCCTTCTCTCTCTCCCGCACAGTGCTGGTCACAACATCCAGAAAACTGCAGATCCCCAATAAATACTAATCAATGTTGAGGGCCTCGAGATCAGTCTCCATGGCAACCTGACAAGGGCATGACACTGCATGAGCGCTGCCCCAGCATGGAGATGGCCCAGCAGGAAGAAGGCCTGCCTGGAGCAGCCCAAGGTTGCCACAAGACCATGTACCCAATGGGATCGGCTTCCTAAGCTCCAACAGAGGGACATCTCTTTAAACAACACAACAGTGAAAAGCCTCAACTGATCACCCTAATTGTGGGGTTCCTTGAATTGCCATTTCTACCTACTTCCACAGCTGCAAACAGATGTCATGATTCAGTATTTTTAAGAACTACATTTAAAAACTAAGCATCCTTCCTCTCTGCTTACCCTGTGCCTAATTCCATCATACTGCTTCATAATGACTCACTAGTCTGCACCAGGCCTGCCCCTCACATTTGCTGGACCAGGAACCACAGAATTACTGGAAGTCGGTATCTCACACGTCTGAAGATTTGAAAGTTATAAATCAAGCTAACACACTGTGAAATGGAATACATCCTATCCCCCTACCTTGTTAAATATATTTTTAGAATGAGCTGGAAGACCAGGTGAGAATTCAGGTGTCTCAGGCGTTGTTTGGGAGCTGTGAGCGGGGACACACGGTGCCCAAGAGTTGGCCCCGGTCCACTCCCCTTCTCCTTCCCACACCCAAGGGGGCCTCGTACACATACATGTGCACACCCAGCCTGCACCTGTGACACTCACACTCCCATCTGCCCTAAACAGCAGCCAGCCCCTTGGCCAACCCCCAGGCTTCAGAGTGTACCTGCCTGCAGGGCAGCCCACCCTTCGGAGGAGAGTAGACCAACGGAGAAATCTGCACGTGGTATGAAGGTGGGTGAAGCATCATCTTGCTGAGAAATTCTGGGGTAGGCAACTACAACCTGACCCACAAGGGGAGTGAGGCCCAAGCTCTACGTGGTCACTTCCCATGGCCCTCAGACTTCTGGCAGCTGAAGGAGGGCCCTGAAAATTATAGGGTCCCTCTTACCCAAGACTAAGAGATATCTAACTTCCTAGTAGACTGGGTTTCTTGACCTTGGCACCATCAACATTTGCAGTCATATAACTTTGTTTTAGGGGCATTCAGTAGTACCTACCAACCAAAAATGTCTCCATGCATATCCCCTGGGGGACAAGTCACCACTGGTTGAGAACCAATGGACTAGACTGGGAAGCTCTTGAAGGCAGGAAATAGGACTTTCAAGTCAATGTTTGAAAGGCAAATCAATGAACCATCACCTCTGTTCATGATCTCAGAAACACTCTTGAAAGACCCATTTCTCCTGGGGAGGGCTGTGCCATCCTGGTGCCAAAGAGCTCCTCAAAACAAGCTGAGAGCAGTTTTTGATCCCTGGGGTGGATGTGATAAGTGTGGGGCATGAAGGTAAAAATGACAGCAGACAGAGGAAGAAAAGCGCCATGCACTCAGGCCTCCACAACTCCAGGGAGCTGCCTGATGTGTGCACAGAGTTAACCCAAAGGTCCCTAAGGCATTATACTCTTGATAGTCCAATCTTCCTCTATAAAAACTGCCCAGGTCAGGAGTGTGAGGGAGAGGCCAGGGTCTTTAAACTTAAATAGACATGCCTATGCGACCTGGTGGAACACTCCCGAGCCCCAGATGTTCCTTAGACAGATCCAGATGTGATACACCAGGAGGGCTAGGACACACATGATGGGACTTCTGGCCTGCAAGGTGCTGACTGTAAATTCCCTTCATCCCCATGCCACCCATTCTACTCTCTTTCACCAGCGGGGTTTTGCAAACTCTCTTCATGATGAGTCTCTTCAATCAGCCAAGAGTGCTTACTGCTACAGCAAGCCCATGCTCCTCCTCCAGAGCAAGCAAATGTCCACCGTTGAGCTTTCTTCATAGCAAAGGAAGTCCCTGTGTATTTTTCATAGCCCTAGCACTATACTATTCCTGTGGTATCTGCATGAGGACCTGGGGTTTGGATGGCAGCCCCACCCTTGGAGCAAAGTGCATGACTGGGATCATTCATTGACACCAAAGCAACTCTGATTTGAGCATCTGCTTGTGCCTCAGTTTCCCTATAGCAGCATGGCTCAAAATGTGGTCCAGACATGCCCAGCGGCCCCAAGACCCTACCAGGAGAGCCACGTGTTAAAGCTATTTCCCTGGGAAGGTCTAAGGTCTACTAAGTTCTACCAAGATGGTCTTTGCATATTTTCACCCTCATTCTCTCTCGGTATGCGTGGAGTGTTTCCAGTAGCTTCCTGCCATGTGTTGATATCGTCTGATGGCTAACTAGAGAGAGAGAGAGAGAGAGAGAGTGTGTGTGTGTGTGTGTGTGTGTGTGTGTGTGCTTGTGTTCCTAAATCTTTCTCAGTTCTGATTTCATCTGCAATAACTAGAGAGGTATAGAACTCACATAAACAAAAGCTCTTTGGGGTCCTCATAATTTGTAAGGGGTCAGACCAGAAAGCCTGAGAACCACTGCCCCAGTACAGCAACGTGGGTCACGATCCTACATCACTGAAAGCGGGCAGTGGAGGAAAAATATTTGGAAGACCTTTCTGAGAGGTAGAGTAAGTCACCGAGTATAAAAATAAGCACATTTTCAGAGTTTTATAACAGGAGTGTCACTGTGACATTTTAGGTGCAAAATGTTCTCTAGGTTCTCCTAGGTGGATAAAAAAAAGTCTAGAAAAATGGCAAAAGTATTAATATTTTCAATAAAAGCAATACATGGTAAACACCGTATTGCTTGTTGGGAGGCATACTGATGACCCCATTTGCACTTGGACTAGCTTCATCTCCACATCCCCAACCTGATAAAATTGGTTCCATTCATTTGCATCCCCGAGAGTGTCCGGGGTGTGCAAAAACTATTAGAGGTACAGGGACTGAGAGCACATTTGTATTATTTGTGGAGAGAGAAGGGAGAGCATCCGAAGCTTGTCATTTTTAATTTAACTGCAATTCTGAGATTATCAGTAGCTTTCAATTACCCATGCTATAGAATCAGGATGTGATTAGCAACGCGAAGCACTTTTTAAAAAGCATCTAAACAACATCACTCTCCAAAATAAACAGATGAAAGACCTCATTCCTTTCAGCTTTAACACCAATCCTTCCATCACTTCTGATTTTCCCTTTATAAATGTCTTTACTTCCTTTCTTCCCCTGCCCTTCCCCCCGAACCACGTAACATGGATGGTATTTTCTCTCCCCTCCGTTCCCACCCAGGCACGAGGTGTTCCGAACACAGGGCATCATTTGCTGGCCCAGCATACCCAGAAGAGGCATAGGGCAGTTGGCTCCATTTTTCAAATGGAATAACTGGGAGACGATGCCCACCATGTTGAAATAATATCAACATGGCCAACTGGTGGCCAGGCCAAAACCACCATGCTTCACACTCATCCGGGAGCCATACACAACCCAGTGGGAGTGGAAGGCAATGGGGAAGGACATGCTGGAGATCTTTCAAGAGGAAGAGATAACTCCTGCTTTCTGTACCAACCGTTTCTAGAAATTGCCTCCCCTCAACACCCATGTCCAAGGACTTGAGTCTTCTCAATTAATATAATAATAGTAGTAGTAACAATAACAATAAATAATTCAAGGAGAGGTCAACAGCATGTCACCAACAAGAAAAGTTTCACCGGTTCAAGGCTGGGGCATTTAAATAATGGAACGTGAACTACCATCTTACGCCTGGACACTTCTCTATAGCCTGCTTCCCTCTTCTGTGCTATAAATAATTCAGAGTTTTCTTTTTTCTTAAATATCACAAAACCAAGTCAGAATCTTTATGTGAAGGATTCTGCTGTGTCCCTCTCTCCCTCCTCCTCTCCCTCCCTAGCCGGCCCCGGCAACTCCCCAGAGAATGACCCCTCAAGCTTTAACATTTATTCTTTGACATTTCAGACTATTTGTTAGGCAGAGCTGCCTTCTTGAGATCAAAGTCGGAAAATCTTGCCGAGAACTCCCACTTGGCCCTGTCCAACTGTGACAGAGAGGGTCTATTAACCCCCAAGCATCTGCTTCCTTCCTCAGCCAGAGAAATCCACCAACCCTCACATGAAGTGGCACCCATCACTTTCCTCCTTCCCTCTGCTTGCCTTCAAGACCCCCAGCATCTCAGGAGGGGGGCAAGGTGCTCTTCCCATGTGATTACACCAAGACATTCGGCAGAGAGAGATGGACCCAAGAACCAAAAGTTGTGCCCCACCGGGAGACAATAGTGATTCGTGGCGATATTGCATCTGGGGCACCTGTCTAGGTAGAGTCTCTGTATCTGAGGGTTAGCAAGCTCAGAAACAAATGTGGAACAAGGAAAAGTAACTTACCCCAAGCCATTCTGCTACTAGAGGTGCTGAGGCTGGACTCCCGTTCTTCATTGCTGTGTCCTAACACTAGCTGCGGTGTCCTTCACCAGCCTGGGAGGGTGGCCAGCTTTAGTGCTGAAGTCTTACACTCTTAGGTGAGATGACTTACCATTTTCTTCGGAGAGACTACACTGAAGGTTTCTTGCCATTCCCAAGAGTACCTGCCTAGCACTCTCAGAATCATGTCTGTCTCTTTGCTAAGCAGAGGGCAGAAGCAGTGACGGAGCCTGCTGGGCAAAGGTGCTGGGGTGTGCCTGTTCATTGTGATATAAGGTCAGCAGTTGGTTAATATCCTGCTTCATTCTATTTTTTTTTAAAGTTCTGTCCACCTGATAACCCGGTGTTACCTAAAGAGTGTGTGTGCCATTCTACTGATGTATTAAGTGAAGAGCATTCGGTGTTTCATCAGATTGGGAAAGTGGTGGGATAAAAAAGGTTTGTTTAAAGCAGGACTTCTCAGAGCCTTCAGTATCCTAATGTGTACTGTGAATCCCTAAGAGACTGGCTATTCCACGCAACGTTCTCCAAAGTTATTGGATGGGCTCTCAGCATCTCCTCAGACTCAAGGGAAGCACTGTCCCAACCAATGTCAATGTCAATCCTGACAACATCATTTATGTAATACCTGGAGTGGGAAGAAAAGGCTTCTCTGCACATGGAGGACTCAAATTAAGAGAGTGACATTGCAGAAACTGAAGCTTTGCCCAGAAAATGGATCAGTTCATGTGAGACATTTGGTCACGCAGTTGAGCCACGGAAACCACTAAGGATGGCCAAAACTGTCATCCTGAACGTGCACCGTGGGGTCACTCCGGTCTTCTGATGGACCAGACTGGCCATTTTGTATCAGAGGTACTTGGGGCCACTGCCTGTTATGGTAGCAGAGTTGCCAAACCAACAGGCATCGAGACGGACGGATTCCATGAGTCATTCAAACAGGGACTCGGAATTTAAATTCTCCCAGGAAGGACGTTCTCAGAATGCATTCTATATTTGTGGTGCCTCCTCTGCTCCCTACTGACTGTGGGAAAGAGCGGAATCAAGCTCTCACTGGCCGGCTGGGCGTCTGGCTCCCTCTGAAGGGAAGGGCTTCGCTCCCAAGCCGCAGCCCCCAGAGAGAGTCACGGACCCCGGCTGGGTCCTCCTGACCAGATGGAGGCTCGTGACAAAAAGTGCTGTGAGATTTCCCCTCAGGCTCTCCGTCATGTGAGCTTCCTCTCAGACCTAACAGCAGGAGAAGGCTGACACTTTGGTGTCCACAGAATACGGAGGCTGGCTTCAGCCTGCCTTCTGGCATTTTCCTCCTCCCTGAGATTATTTGAAGGAGGGCCTGGGAGCAGCACCCACGTTTGTCCCGTGGGACACAGACTTGAGGACTTGGGGACTGCTTGGCCAGCCAGTGCTGATAAAGACTACGAGTGACAGAACTCTTGTAGGTCCAGAGTCTCCTGTAGTTGGGGACCTCAGCCCTCCCAACTTCAAACTCAAGGGCTCTCCACGTCCTGTGTTCCCGACACCCTCAAGAACCTGGCCGTGTGAGGCAACTACTCCCCCAGGCCCACGAAGCTGCTTTGAGCCACATCAGGGATCGGGGACAGATGTCCTTCCTCTGAGAGCCCCCGCGACCCCTCCCCGCCCACGCCCGCTCTTTCCCTGAGACCTCGGTCTGGGAGTCACGCAGCATGACCTTTGGCCAAGGGCTGCTGCAAGCCTTGCAGGAGTGGAGAACACTGTTCTGCAAAGCAACGTCGCAGGGACCGAAAGAGACCAAAACCCAGGGGGAGCGTCAGAGTAAAAGGAGGCGGCATTTCTCTGTAACAGAACTATCACCCAGACATGTCCCCGACAGCAGTGACATCGCTTTCCCGGGCACAGGTCCCTGCCCTTCTCACGGCAGGATGAACGTGGGGACAAAGGGCGGTGGGGAACGCCGGCGTCTTTTTAAGGGAAAAGGGCCAATCGCTCCAGTGGGGTCCCCAAAGGCAGAAGCGGGCTTTCGTGTTGCTGCCCTGGTGACAGCCGGTGGGCGGCAGGAGCTGAGGGAAAGAGGGCCGCGAAGGCAAGCGGGCTGTCTCTACCAGCCACCAAGGCCACCCGCGTTACTTACCAAAGTCAGGCTTGGCAGGGCTGTGACCTGAGCTGACGAGATGCTCTGAGCTCCCCGCCCCCAGCCTCTGAGGAAGCCACAGAGCAGGGAGCATGATCCTGGAGCTCCTGCCTTGGGCAGCCGGGCTCCTCGCTCTCCGGGTGGGAGCGCCGCGCTTCCCTCCCAGCCCACACACATCGCTTGACGCTGCTCGGACCGGGGGTCCGGGGAGAGCGGCTCAGCATCTCGGCCTCCCAGAAAAGCCAAGCTCTGTTCCCATTATGCCCTGAGCCCCCTCTCACCCTTCAAGTCACAGTTCGATTCCTCTACATCAGAGAGGCCTCTCGAAGCTCCTGTTTGCAGAGAGGTGGGGGGAAAACCGCGACCCCGAGAAGCCCGGGGCTGTGCAGGGAGCGCGTGGGTCTCCTGTTCCCGAGACTTGAGGCGCGTCCCCAGAGCCCTCAGCGCGGACCTCTCTACAGCTCTGGCTCTTCTCCCAGAACTGGGTGATCCTGCTTCTCCCGTCTACCCCACAGAGCTCCAGATGCCTTCCCAAAGTGGGCCCACGTGGACTGGGTCATGCCCCGGGCTGGAGGCCTCTAACAGAACCGCAGCCAGCAGCACCCTCTGTGCCCTTCGGAGACGCTCCCACCTGCTGCCTCCTCCTCCAGGGTGGCCAGCGGGCCTTGTCCAAGGCCAGCCCCAACAGCACACAGAACATTCGAGCCGCTCACTCCCCTGCCGCTGCAGGCCCAGCATGGTGGGGAAAGATGGAGCCCTCTGAGGCGCACACCCAGATGCCTCGTGACAGGAGGGGATGCATCCTGATGGACGGGGCCAAAAGTAGAGAGAGGCTGCAGACCTCCTCGCCATGCAGAAACCTTCCCGAATCAGCAGGGGAGAATTAACTCCAAGGGGACCCTGGGGTCCCATCATGGAAATGTCATCCACTGAGAGGAGGACCTGGGATTGAAGTCTTACCCAAGTGGATTTCAGAATCCTGATGGCATTTTTGGACCACACCCCCCTCAAAAAGTAGGCAAGGGACCTTATCTCTGGCCAGCACACCTCCTCCAAGTACTTTCAGGTTCAAGCAGGGCTGAACAAGGAGTCCTACTGAGCTCCGAGAGGGATACTGTCAACTCCAGGCTGAGGTTTTTTGGGGAGAGGGAAGTGCGGGCGTGCTCACAGCGTTTCTAATGGCGAAGTGCAGAGCAAGAGCCACTGGTGCCTGTGGCAGCTTTGCCCACATTAGCCCAACTGAAGAGGGGGAAGGGGAGGGCATGGGGGAGCAGGGGAGGTGGTAGGGGGCCCAGGCCTCCCAGACAATCTGGCTGCAAACCAGGCTCCCTGTCCCTCCCCTGCTTCCCATGGCCCCATCACCTCCCCCACTATCACACTCAGGAGTACCCCCCGTTCCTGCCCTTCCCAGGGGAACCCCAGAGCGGCCAGCAGCACCCCCCACCACCTCACCTCATTTCTCTCTCCCTTCTTCTGGCAGCAATGCGTGAGTGGAGCCGGAGCTCAGAGTCCCTGAACACAGAAAAACAAAGGCCCTCTGCCTAATCCTGGCTGGCCTAGCTCAGAAAGCAACCGGGCAACAAAGCCCTCCTGTCCTGATCTGCCCACGCCTGCCCTGCCTCCGCAGCCTCCAACCCTCTCCTGCCCCTCGCCGCCCTGTCTGTTCATGCCCGGGCCTGACCTGCAGGAGCTGGCCCAGCTGACCCAGGTGTCCCCGGCCCGTCACACCTGTGCAGAGGTCACACCTGCGGCTGGGAGGTGGAGGTGAGGACACAGCTTCTAGAAGCTTGGCTGCAGAAGGGATTCCTGCACCAGAGGGAAGAGCCGGGGCAGCCCGGCAGCCAGCTTCTTGCCTTCCACAGGGAACATGCTTGGCCTCTGCTCTTTTCTTGGGTAGGAAGTGGGTGGCTGAGCTTCAACACCCTGGGAGGGCTTTCCCACGGGACAAGAAAGTTCAAATGGGGGCGGGAGAGTCAGGCAAGGGGCTTCCTTCCTTCCCCCACCTTCCTGCCTGAAGCTGCTCCCACTTGCCAGGAGCCGGGCAGGCTCGCCCACCCCTGGAGGATCAGGCGTGTCACCTGGCAAGCCCTCCCCAAGATCAAAGACACCACCATCATCTGCTTGGCCATCTCGCCGCCTGCAAGCTACAGGATTAATCTTAGGCCGAAGACCCACCACCCCCTCCGGTGTGCAGGGTCATGGAACACTAGCTTGGGCAAGGAATACGAACACTGAAAAAATTCTTTTCCGGGGAGTCTTTAAAAAGCACCCTGTTTGGGTGCTTCCAGAGGGAGGTTCAGGAAGGCATCTATCTCCTCATCCAGGCTAGATGGGATGGGGTGAGAGCCCCAAAAGACTAGTTCACCTCAGGAGGGCTGGGGGAAGACCATGGCGGTGCTGGTCCCAGGACTGCTTCCAGAATCGGAAGACCTCAGGGCAGTTGGGGAGACGTCATGTGGGCCCTGGTTCTGCCAGTCCCCAGCTGGGACAACCGGGGTTCTTTCCTAACCATTCTGGGTCTCAGCCTCCTCCTGTGTAAGACGTGCCTGGGGTCCAAGCCGCTCTGCCTCAGTGACCTAATAATGCGTTCCGCGGGCGGGCCCCACTCTTCGGCGCTCAGTAACCAGTTCTAGGATCTGGTCATGTAACCCTTACGGAAGACTCCAGTCATCTCCAGAGCACGCCCTTGGGAGGCCCTACTCCTGTTTTCACCGCTGTCTTTAAACACAGAACAGGCTTCCCGCTCTCCAGGCTCCCGAGAATAGGGCTCAGAACCAGTGATCCTCAGTCACCCCCTCAAGAATTTAGACCCAGATAATCACCCGGTGAGCACCCTGCATTCACGGCCTGCGTCAGCCATGGACCTGAGAGGACCACGGTGCCAGCTGGAGTCCAAGAAAAGCCCTGTGAAATCCTGTGGGTGAGATGCCAAACCCAGAAGGTCTTGCTGCTCCCTGAGCCTCCCTGCATGAAGCCAGGCCAAACCAGCATCCTTCTGGGCCGAGTTCTGCTCTCAGGGTCAGCCCTGTGCCAGCTCTAATGGCCCCAGGGGCTCTAATGTTGGGGTAAGTGCCTGGGACTTCAGGGCCCAGCAGGAAAGCATGGGAAACGGGGTCCTGGACACCGAACCCCACTCTCCCTTCTCGGCTGGTCTTCGCTCTGCCTGACAATGCCCTGTATCCTCCGCTGGGCACCGCGGCCTTTCTCAGCTCTCCTCAGATGTCCCTCACAGCACGAGACCTGGCCTTGCACTTCACAGGCAAAACAGAAGCCACCAGAAAACCCTCCTCCCCTTTCTTGCCCCCAAACCTCTAAACCCCCATCTTGCCTCTTGCCTCCTCCTGCGTTGAAACAGCACTCCCTTCACAGGGCTGGTACCCCTCCCTCTGAGATGGGTGCTGTCCCTCCCCTCTCTTCAGGGGCCATTTCCATCCATCCCCTCTTCTCCCCTGCATCGGAGGCTCCATGCATTTGAACAAAGCAACGCTCAAATTTCTTACTAAAAATGAAAGCTCTTCCCATGGTCTCAAAGATCCCCCATCCCTTGGGATATTCCAAGGCCAGCCCTGGAACCACAATGAACAGGAGAGCACAGAGCTGGTGCAAGACCCTACCCAGGCCATTCTAGAGAAGAGGGACTTCCATTTGGAGTGAGGTTGGGGGCGGGGCAGGGGGGCTCAAACTCGATTTAAATAGGTTAAGTCATTGAGGGTCAGGAGAGAAAATAGCACCCCAGGCTGACCATTGGGACTTCCACCCTGAGCTCCCCCACCCTGCCGTCACCCGCTGAGCAAACTAGCTCCCACAAAGCCTGCTGAGGCCTGGCGAAAGGTCCAATCCTGCCCAGGAAATCGTCCCTGGCCCCCGTCCCCCACTCCCGCTCCGGACACCCTGCGCACAGAGTCCCCTCCTCTCCAAAGGAAGATGTTGTAAGTTACAGGCATGTCCACCGCTCCCACTGGGTCAGGGCCAGGGACCCAGGGCAGACAGCCGAGCCCAGCTCACTTACACATGCTGTTCTCAGGAGGACCACACCTCTGCCTCCCGCGCCAGGTAGCCCCCGTGAGACCTGGTGGACAGTCTGGCCCGCCTGAGCTTGTGAGTGTGTGGCTGTGCGCACGGGGCATCCCTGAGTGATCAGCGGACTAGCCTACCAGCCCAGAGCCCCATCCTCCTCTGGGCAAGGTCATGTCCTCAAGATCCAAGGAAGTTACAAAACCGCTCCATCCGAGGGAGAATCCAAGTGACCTGCTGGTGCAAGGATCTCTCAGTTCTACTCGCAAAGCTCTTACAGATCAGGTCAGAAGAAAGCACCATGGCAAGCCCCAGCCGCTCTGACAACAAAACAGTCCCCCAGCCGCCAAGGAGTCCAGGGTCTCAGTGGCCTGAGCAGTGCCTGGAGGAGTCCGGCTTGAATCTCGCTTCCACCTCTTGTGCTGTGTGACCCTGGGCGAACCATTCAACCTCTCTGTGCCTCTAATTCTTCCTCCATAAAATGAGGAAATGCTTCACTAGATGGACTTGGCCTACTGGGAGGAGTCTCAGTGGAAGCAACCCATGCAACAGATTACAAACACTTTGGGAAACAAGGATGAGCTAAGAAACTTCTTTTAAATAAGTATCAGTAAAATGAGGGGTGGGGTTGGGGGGCAGAAATGTGGGAATTTCTGTATTTTTAATATTCTTTACAAAGTTGCCAAATAAGAGGTCTGATGCAGTCATTTCATTAGAAAATAAAGTGTTTATTAAGAAACTATACACTGAACACTCCTATAAGTCTCTGTGGAAATACAACGCCCCATTGTCATAGCACAAGGTGAGAAAATGGCAGAATAAAAGATGCTGGGATGGATGGAGCCTGGCAGGCTGGAAATGAGGTAATGATTTACAATAATCAAAAAAACATCATCCTCAAGCTTACTCCTTAAAGCCACACTCCGGGGGGAGGCCCTGGCCCAAAGGGTCAGCAGGACACGATGGGGACCAGCCTGACACGAAGCAGTGGGGGGTGGGCAGGACGGCGGGAAACTGGCAGGGGCTAGATACACACACACCTCGAGGCCCTGGAGAAACCTGAACCCCCACACGCTGCTCTGGACACTA
>RCUC01057452.1:0-11651 GCA_003697995.1 Taxidea taxus jeffersonii | reverse complement strand
GGGGCCCCTCGCTGCAGACCTGGGTCCCGTGTCTGGTTGGGGTGACGTCCCCGAGGCCGCGTCTGGGTTCGGCATATTCCTGTCTGTCTGGTTACTCGGGGGCCCCGGCACCGTGCTAGGCGCTTTGGTGGATCCCGGCTGCTTCCCCCACGCCCAGAGCACAGGCAGCCGATGGGGACCTGCCTCTGCGGCCCCTCCCCACGGTGGCAGCGCCTGCCCAGCCATCTCAGCCTGCCACATGCAGACTGTGCTCCCTGGGGATGAGCTTGGGCCCCTCTCCTCCAGGCCACCCCAGGTGTGTGTCTCTCCCACTCTGCTGGTTGGCCGTCCCAATTCCTGGTGACTCTGCTGCCATTTTGCCTGACTTGCAGTAAATACCTCTCTGTGCCCTGACCTCTTCTCCTTGGGGATCAGGTTCTCCAGCGCCTCACCCCCCACCCAACCTGCCATTCTTGGCTCACTGGAGACCCTGTCATTATCGACACCCTTGGCATCACTCACAGGCCGGCTTCAAGGACACGGTTCTCCACCTCTTGCCACTGCCCGCCCCTCCTTCCAGGTCCCCGTCCCTACAACCCATGGGCCTTCTTGTCTCCTCTCCCTTTTCATCAGGTTAAATGAAACGCTCAACAGTTATAATCACTTCTGTGCCCTGTGCCTCTTTCCTTTCATCTCATTTGTAGGTAAAACCCTGATCTTCGTTGGGTCCAAATCTCTGCCAAGTTCAGCCCTCACCACCTGGCTGCCGTGGCTGGGGTATTGCACTGGGGAGCCCCGGAGATCTGTCCTTGGGTCCCTTCCCTTCCCTACCCCCAGCCACTCCCTGGCTAATCCTCTCCCTCCTGCTCCCTAAGCAGTCATAACCTTAGGACTATATCCCCAAACAGCTAGGTAGCCCTGCAGGATAAACGAATTATGTGTCAGAGTAGGTGGTGTGTGTCTGTGTGCTCGTGCTCACGCTCGTGTGCACGGAGAGCCGCTGAGAAGACTTCCCGAAGGGCCAGGAGATCTGGGGTTGAAGAGGGGAAGGGATGTGCAGGAGCAGAGTCGGGGAGGGCATCCTGATCAGCCAACATTTGCTAGACCCGTCCTTCCTCCGCAATAAAGTCCGAGTTTGTAAGGGCTGAGAGGAAGGGTCAGTTTCAGCATTTTCTCCCACGGTCAAAGCATTACTTAGTTTCTACAATTTATAGTTCTCCCGAGGAAACACTAGGATGCAGGACTGTATCCATTCTCCGCCATCTCTCCTGAGCAGTTTGGCTGCCTTTTGAGACAAGGCGGGTGTCAGGAAAAAAATCCACATAATAGTTGTAAGGAATAACCTACAAACAGCACACTAAGGTGTCCCCTTGCTATTGAACCTGACCTAGGACTGAGCAACTCTGGCCACAAGGGTCCCTCACACGCAGGAGGGGCCCCGAGTTCCGGTGAGCAGCGTGGGTCCGGCTGAGGTGGGGAATGACTGTGGGCTCCCCCCCCGCCCGAGGCCGCCTCCTGCTGTGGGCCCTCAGGGAGCCACTCAGGGGCCCCTGCACCTGGGGAGGCTTCACACCAGCGCAGGTGTGCGGGTCTGTGGCCAGGCTCACCTGTTTCCGATAGACGTAGCACGCGGCTATGGCGACCATGGTGGATTCTCCCACGAACCCCGCCAGGAGGGAGCCCACGCCCAGAGTGGCTCCGTGTACCCTGGGGATGAGAACACAAAGGCCATTCGTCTGGTAAAGCCGTGCTGAGGCACAGGTAGAGCGGAAACCCAGCGGAAGCCCAGGAAAGGTGCAGAGAAGAGAGGAACCAACTGGCCTGGAGCTCTGCGGGTAAGGGCTGCACCTGATGCTCAGCCCCTCCCTGCATGGGGAGGAGACCTAGACCTCTGAGGTGAGCTGTCCCCACGCCCGGTCCAGGTCTTGGCCCCACACTGCTGGCTGGGCTGTGGGCCATGTCCCCCTCACTCGTGAGCCCACAGCCCTTCCTGCCCTCGTCTCTGAGGGTGGGGGTCACGATGTCCTTCCTCCGTTTGTGTTTCCCCTTCTCGAGCCTGCCGTCCATAGCAGGTGCTCAGTGAATAGGGTGTATGGGCTTGACCCCAAAAGTACTCTTCTAGAATGTTGCTGAGCTACATTCTAGTAGGTGACTACCCTCCACCTACTGCCTGGGCAGAGAAAGAAGAGGTGTCACGCTGCATTTCTAATGCTGGGTGTGCCTGGGGACGGCACATGAAGGTCAGATCTAAGGGGCAGAAGGACTCTCAGCTCCGGGCTCCTCCCCCTCCTCCCAGGCAGCATCATACCGCCGCCCCCGCCCCGCACATACCCCAGGTAGGGCAGGACCACGAGGCTGGTGATGAGGACGATGATCCGCAGCACGGAGCTGGGGGCCAGCACGAAGGTCTTCTTCAGAGTCATCAGCCACCCGGTGAGATGGGCCCTCACAGTGACTGAGGGGACAGCAGAGGACTGGTCGGTGACGCCCTGCTTCTAGCCCTCAACCTCTCCCCCGTGCCTCGCCAGCACACCTGAGGTCGTGGGGTGGCTGTGTGCGGACCCAGGTCTTGCTGCTGCAGCCCTGCGCTGGCCACCACATCTTCCAGCCAGGGCTCCTGACTCTGCTCCTGGGCCTGTGACAGCCCTGTCCCTTCTGGGCTCCCACCTCACTGCAGCCCTTAGGCTCCAGGCAGAGGGCTGCTGGCAGCTGCCCTTCTCCACTGTGACTGCCGGCCGTCTTCTGCTGGACCTGGCCTGGCTCTGGGACGGTCCCGCCCACCCTGCCCCTGCCCCAGCCTGGCCTCAAGCTCTGATCTCTCCTCTTTAGAAGAGAAAACACAGAGAAAAGCCACAATTCGCCGGCGGTCCGGTTGGACTGTGGGTGGGGAGGAACGACCAGAAGGCCCGCTGGGGGTGGGAGGCTAGAATGGGGAGAGGGAAAGACGGGGCTTCCCTCCTTCCTTCCCAGCCGTCCCGGACCGCTGGCACCTGCTCACCTCCTCTCCTTCCCTCACAGCCACCCCACCTCTGTCACCACTCACAAGGGCCTCGCCCTGCATTCCCCTACAGGCTGCCTGTCCATCCTGGAAAGTGTGGAGGCAGAGCAGGGTGTCCGGCCGGGGCAGGGACGAGGGCTCTGGGCGCAGACACGCCTGTCAGGAGGAAGTGCCTGGATGTTCGGACCTGATCTGCAGCCGCAGGGGGCTGCTGGAAGCTATGGCTTAGTCCTCCCAGGATAGGCAAAGCCAGGCAGAGTCCTGGGGTAAAAATGCATGCCCAGGGTACATTCGGAGGAAGACACTCCTGTCTTCCTCGTCTCCAGGGGGCCCTGCCCGCCGGGGGTGGAAGCCTTGTGTTTATGAGGTGCAGACACACACTTGGGCTCGGGCAAGGCAGAGGGTGGGGCACCCGCTGGAAGGCTCGGTCGCTTGGCCTGAACCCTGCAGGCTGCAAAGACAGGTGGGGCGTGACGGCTGGCCGGGCGCCCTCCGTGGGACGGAGACGGAGGGGAGTCCAGAGACTAGAAGCCAGTCCAGTCCCAGCAGGATTTGTCTGGGACCCCTGCCCCCTCACCAGGTGAATCCGGGGAAGGAACAGCACCTGCCTTCATCGCCAGCAGGGGGCAGCCTTGCTCCAGGTGGGGTCCCCCTCCACAGCGTGGCTCCCTCAGCGTACCCTGGACAAAGACCAGACACCACCCCGGGGCCACCATCTTCTTCCACAGCTGGGAAGGTGACACCTGAGAGACCCGGCCTCCAGAAAGGCTTGGCTTCCAAGAGCAGGGGTGGGCTCGGGCGCCTGGGTGGCTCCGTGGGTTAAAGCCTCTGCCTTCGGCTCAGGTCATGATCTTAGGGTCCTGGGATTGAGCCCCACATTGGGCTCTCTGCAGCAGGGAACCTGCTTCCCTTCCTCTCTCTCTGCCTGCCTCTCTGCCTACTTGTGATCTCTGTCTGTCCAATAAATAAATAAAATCTTAAAAAAAAAAAAGAGCAGGGGTGGGCTCTGATCCAGTGCAGGGATGGCACCAGTGGCTCTGGCCTCCTCTAGCTCTGCAGCCCACTTTTTTTTTTTTTTTTAAAGATTTTATTTATTTATTTGACAGACAGAGATCACAAGCAGGCAGAAAGAGAGAGGAGGAAGCAGGCTCCCCGCCAAGCAGAGAGTCTGATGTGGGTCTCGATCCCAGGACCCTGAGATCATGACCTGAGCCGAAGGCAGAGGCTTTAACCCACTGAGCCACCTAGGTGCCCCTCTGCAGCCCACTTCTTAACTGTGGCTTTGTCCCTTCTGCCTTCTCAGCTGAATGATTTAGTGGATTACTTGGGCATTAATTTTTTTTAAGATTTTATTTTTTTAAGTCATCCCTACATCCACCGTGGGCCTCGAACTCACAACCCTGAGATCAAGAGTGGCAAGCTCTTCCGTCTGAGCCAGCCACGCACCCCTGAGCAATACGTTTTTGGAATAAGTAATGACATGCACTTGGTTTAGAACTGCAAAGGGGCAGGAGGGAATGCAGTACAGAGGTCTTTCTCCCAGGCCTGACTCCCCAGCCCCTGGTCCTGCTTTCCAGAGGCAATCACGGCCAGAGGCAGTTTGGTGAACTGCTTCCCGGAACAGTAAGTGGACACCCAAGCGCTTACCATGAACTTGACACACACATGGACAAGCACGCGTGGTATGACTTACAGAAAAAGCAGCATACTAATCAACGGTTCTGCAGCCTGCTTTTCTCATTTAATAAAGAACAGCCTCACCCCCGTAGAGTAAACCGCCTCCTACAGAATCAGCTTGGGAATTTTCAGCCTGGCTTATTTTTGACTACGGACATTTTTCTCTCTGGCCATATGCCGTCTGGCCTCAGCCCTGCCCCCAGAGCCTTAACTCCACCAGTGTTTTTCTGTCTTTGTATATCTGCAGGTTTTAGAAGCCTATCTGCCTTTTTGTTTATGTTATTTTTTAAATAGCATATTATAAAACTGGCTTTGTAGCATACAGATCTAAGAATTTTAACACACGCACAGATCTGTGTAGCCATCGCCACGACCAGGGCACGGAACGTTCCACGGCCCCCCAGACTCACACTGTCCCTGTGGGTGTGCTTTCTTTTCACCATGTCTGCGACCTCTGTCCTCGAAGGAACAAATTATGTCTGTCCGATTTGTTTCTTGAACTTGCAGCCCACTGGATGACATGTTTGCCCCTTTCCAATCCACTGTGCCATTTTACCGTTTTGGTTTGGGACATCATCGCAAACATTTCCAAAGAAAGAAGACCGCATCAGGCATGAGGTTAGACAGGAATTTTCCTTTCGTTCTGTCTGTCTTTACCTGGAACCGGGAAGAAGGAGAAGATGCGCAGGGGAACTACGCAGAGCTCTGCAAAGGCGAAGTCCACTCCAATGATGTCTATCAGAATTTTCTCAGAAACATTGGGCGTCCAGAACATCACGAAACAGAGCTGGGGGCAGAAAGGACAGGCAGCGAGGTCATTAGTAGGAGCGTACATGAGTGAACCAACACCAAAGCAGGTGTCTCGTGACCCTGCGGAGTTGGAAGGAGGGCAGGGGGCTAGCCCATCAGTCCTCCAACTGACGCCCTCCTGCCTTGTTCTCACCTTCAACACTAGCCCCGCCCATTTGGCACAGGTGCCCCAAAGGGACCCCCAGGGGGACCCCTGCAGCGGGTGGGTGGCGGGCTAGTGAGAGACACCAGTTGCTCTCACGGAAGGCGGAACTAGATTGCTAAGCAGCTCAGTGAGGCCAGGGTGAGCGTGCTGAGTCATGGCATTTTTACAGCTTCCCCCCAAGAGTGAGAAGTGACCCGAAAGCATCTGGCATCCACATCTGCACGCACAGGGCCACCCCGAATCAGCGCACCTAACGGAAAAGGAAACAGTGAAACTAACACTGATGGTGGGTTTGGGAGCTTTTCAAGGTCTGGTTTAGAGAATGAGAGACAACAGCCACAGAGTGTGCACCTTTGGAGAGCAGGCGGGCAAGGAGTGCACGGATTTAATAGACCCCCCCCGCCATTGGCATCTTAAAATGACAGGGGTTGGGGATGGGGACTGAGTTGTCTCCAGCCCTTCCCCGCCTCACCCTGTCAGGAAATGTGGCAACAGGCCCTTCTGGAAGTGGGGGTGAGGGCAGGGCCAATAGCAGGATGGTGGAAAGTCTAGTTAGTGAGCAGCTTGGGCACAGCTGCGTCTGCACAGCTGGTGAGTGTGGCCCTGACCTTGGGAGGGCCCTAGAATGTCATCTCTGCGGTGGAGGACAGTTACTGCCCAGAAACGGGGAATTAAGGGAAGGATGACGTCAAAAGTCCTGTCTTTTCCCTCTGATCAGCTCCCGGAACACAGGAAACCAGCTGCATCCCTCCCGGGGAGAAGACCCAGGATTCTGGAGGCTGGAAGATCCTGGTGAGGTGGCACCCCTCTCCCGCGCCGGACTGGCCACCATGTGGCCCACACGAGGGGATCGGTGACCTCCACAAGTGCATGGCTGTGGGTCGGCTTCTGATGCCCCCCAACAGTGAGGAGACAAGCAGGGATCACGAGACTTCACAGAAGGTCTCTAAGCTGAAGAGGCTCAAATAGGGGGAAATAAATTGGGAGGAAACAGAGACAAAGCAGAGAGACAGAGATATGGACACACACACACACACACACAGGGAGTGCGAGAGAGGAAACTGAATATCCCGCACGGATATTCTCAGAGTGATAGAAGATCCTGCACCCGTGAAATGAGGCCCAAATGGAAATGTTATTTTACAAAGACATTTAAAGAGCAAGAAAGTACTTCTGAAAATTAAAAAGATTAAATCAGAAATAAGAAAATTCACAAAATGACAGTAAGATAAAGTTGAAGAAATCTACAACAAAGATGGAGCTCAACAAAGATACGGGAAGAACAGCAGAATGGGCTTAAAAAATATAAATCAAAGACCCATCGCAGAGGCCCAATATTCAAATCACATGAGTTCCAGAAAGAACAGTGAAAATCCGAGAGCTGAAACACACAACTTTGAAGACCTTCGTGGGGTCCAGCAGTGGACACAGCATCATGGATGAAGGAAGACCCGCCCAGTAGGGGGGACACTATGCTGGAGGCAGAGACAAGAAGATTCTAGGAGCTTCCAGAGGTAGACAGCTAGAAAGCTCACACCGAGAGTCAGAAGACACCGAGCAGTAAGTTTGGAGGGGAAATGGTTTTTAGCCTACAACTCAGAATCAATCAAGTGTGTTGGAAGAAAAACATCTTCAAATGTTCAAGGCCTCAAAGAATTTCCTTCTCACACAACTTTTTTTTTTAAGAAGCCGCTGTGGGTATCCTCTGCCAGAGCAAGGGAGGAGTCATGGATGAAGAAAAAGATACCAGATTGATTTCAAGAAAAAGGCCTGGGGAATCCCTGGGATGGGGTCAGCGAAGATCCCAGGAGGGCCGAGAACAGGCCCAGAGGTCAGCAGATTTGCACTGAAACTGGCTGGAGCAGGAGACCCAATGAGGACAATGATGAAGGTCCGGGAAAAACTACAATTTTTTTTTTTTTTTTTTAAGAAAAGTAGGGAATCAGAGCTGAGCTGTCAAGAGTTTGCCAAGATTTGTCGGAATCCATCGAAAGAGCTGGGGGGCAGTAGAGGGTTTTGGGTGTACAAGGAGTGCGCAGGCTAGGGGAAAGGCTGTTGGTAACAATCCTTAGAGAACTGACTTTTTAACCTTTGCGTGTGTATAATTAACAGACCCTGAATTAAAACATGTAATAACAGAACTTTGGAAGAGAATGCTAACCACCTGCCAACTTCACCAAATATTTTCTCTCCCTTTTTTCAGGGGCAAGTGAGTCTTCTTCAAAATGAAAGTGAATACGTTCAAATGAATCACAATTATATAAAAACAGAACGCTGAAATTTTAGAATACCCTCTCCTTTAGTCTTTGGGTAAATTAAGTTTCATGGAATTAGGCTGGTCTCATTAACTATGTTGTCCTGAAATATTTTCTCAAATACCTTGGAAGATCTAGTATAAATACATTGCACCTTATAAATGTAATAATAGACATTTTATTCTACCGATGCGTCCTTCAGCGTCTGGAAGGAATGTCCCATTGCTTTTCAATGTTGTACAATCATTCAAAGTTGTACGATCATTCAAACTTCCTGCCTAATGCCAGTTCTCACACCCTGTTGTTGACATGAAGGGAAAAGTACTTCCTTACATCCAGCAACCCAGAGCCCCGAGAATTTATGACGCGGTGTCCCGGACAAGTGGTCTTGTCCTCTTTTCCTGCCGCCAAGCTGCCAGCCTGAAATGCTGAGATGCACGCCTACAGCTCGGGGAGGGGGCGGGTGGCAGGAGGGAGGCAATTTTATGCAATTATAACTTCAAAATGACACTGAGCACAGGACTGGGACACCATTCATTTCCCCGATGAAGAGATGGATCATCTGTCCTTCCAAATATTTTCCATTGCAGCAAAGCCGTAAAGATTAAGATAAGTGAGCATCGCCCCAAGTCTGCACTTGCTTTGTGCCTTAGGAGCTGTGGAGGGCAAGCCATCCTGGGTTTTCCTGGTTGGAGGGAGACACCTAGGGCATATTCTCCTAAAAACGTAGGCTTCCAGGGGAATCACTGGCATGCCATACTTCTATTCTAGCCTGCGGTTTTCTGTGAGATAATGCTGCACGCTATAATCTCGTGTTTTGTAAGTCACCGTAAAGTAGCCCCTAGGTTTCAACAAACCCAGGAAAAAGGCGGGTGTAACCACCTGTCAGAGAAGACGGTACAAGGAAACATCTGCGGCCAAGCCAGGTAAATCCTCCCCCTCGCTTCTCCACATGGATAATGTTCATCTGGAAGATTTCACTGCCTTGGACGAGATCATCAGTGAACCTTGAAGGAGGGAGTGCAATCCGAGGACAGAGCAACAGTGAGCGGGTTCCTGTCACCCGACACGTTTATACTCATCTCAGCCTGGACGGGGGCTCGCTGTGCTGGTCCCTTGCAAACCAAACGGTGAGGTTTGGTGGATCACTAACAGATCCTCTCGGAGAGTAGCTTGATATTCCACTTCCAAAATTCCACGGTTTTGACTTGGACCCACAGAGCAACTCCGGTCTCCGTCTGGTCTCCATCTGTGCCAAGCGCCCCTTAAAGGTCCCCATCAAGGCCACATGCCACCGAGGTACCTCTCTGGAGCAATCCCAGGTAACTTTCAAAGAGAAGGAACACTGCCTATTTCGACGCTTCCTTTCTTTTCTCCCCCAAATTTCTTCTTCTTCTTTTTTTAAAAATTTTTTATTCATTCATTTGAGAGAGAGACAGAGAGAGCACAAGCAGGGGGAGAGGCAGAGGGGGAGGGAGACTCATCGAGCCAGGAACCTGACATGGGGCTTAATCCCAGGACCTGGAGGTCATGACCTCAGCTGAAGGCAGACGCCCAATCATCTGAGCCACCCAGGTGCCCTTCTCCCCCAAATTTCTAAATATGGTCCCTCTGCCTTTGCTGTGCTTCCAGCATGAAAACGCCCGCTGCCTTCCAGCAAGCTCCTAAGAAAGTGACTCTTCCCTGCATCGCCCAGAGAGGAATACGTGCGACTTAGAAGTAGGCATGGTACTGGTTAAAAGCAGCCACCAATAGCCTGTTTCTGAAAACAAGAAGCTTTAGAAGTTAACCTAACAAAGAACATTTCAGGAAAAGTGTCATTCTAATGAGTTGCCCAGAGGTGGCTTCCCTGGGAACAAGCCCTCCCAGTTGACCATGACATGCCGTGTTCCTCAAATATTTGCAGAGCCTAATGACATTGACTTTTCCAAACCAGAACACAAACCTAATAAACTATGGACAATGAACAAAATTTGTTCTCCTCGGAGCAGGTGCGCGGTTGGCTTTTTTTCCCCCCCGCAGAGCTTGCTGTCAATATTATCTCATTAGGAAGTAGCCAGCAAAATGGAATGGCCCACTCAGGGCCCAGGTCTGGGTTTTTCTATTTATTCTCCAATAAAAGGAACCAGGACTTCTTAGAAAAGTGGCTTATTCGAAGATCAGGGCAGAAAATATATGAGATGATCCGCCTGGAGTAACGTGTCGAAGGACACAGGAGCTCCCAATAGCCAGAGCTGGAACAATGGAAGCACCAAGACAATACAGTATTGAATTATGATCCACAGAACACAATAACCACCCATGGATCCATGCTGATTTAAACAAATAGGAACAAAGCTCCCACACAGAATGCCACATGATTTATATATTTGGACGAGGCCTCAGGGAGGTGGCGCATACTTCCCCTTCCCGGAACGTGGGCTGACCACAGCCACTGCCTCCGAGAGACAGCGCCTTCCAGTGGGGAAGCGGCGAACGCGGTCTCGGCCAGGCGATCAAGGTCAAGGTCAACAGCGATGAAGTCATGTTGATTGCACATATTCTTGGTAAGATGGGGGAACGGCTCTTCACCTGGGTTGGCTTCCGTCCCTCAGACCCACAAGCCCGGTCTAACAGAGAAAAACCTCAGACACACCCAAACTGAAGACCTAATGAGTATTCTTCAGACTCTCAAGGCCACCAAAAAACGGTTTGAGAAACTCACAGACTAGAGGAGGCTAAGGAACGGGAAGGCTCACTGTAATGTGGTCACACCGCAGGGACCTTAGAACACAAGAAGGACACGAGGAAAAAGCTGGTGAAATCGGAACAAGCCCTGGAGTTTAATTCATGGTGGGGTTGGCTCCTCGGGTGCCTCACACGGGCCCACGTGGAGCAAGATGGAGTGAGGTAGCTCTCTGAGCTGCCTCCGCCAAGTTTCTGTAAACCTAAAATAATGCTAAAAGGTTATGGAAATAGAAGATCCATGACACATTCCTTTTTTATTTGACAGACTGTGACTCTTTTTCTGAGGACCAGGCCACTGACTCTGACATTTCTATTTTGAACTTGGAAATACTTAGTTATGTTTCGAGATATATTCTTCTCTAGTAGAGCGTGGACCTCTCCAGACAGAGCTTCTACCTTCACGATCGCCCATCTCCTGCTTTTCCTTTCCTCTCACTGCATTAGCCTCTTTAGAAACTAACCACCACCGGGCCGTAGCCCTTTCATTCACAATCAGGACAGGAAGCTCCCAGTTGGTATAGGCGCCGCGGTCACGGTCTGAATGACGGTGTGCCCCCAGAGGGGCGATCTGTTAGGCGGGCCTCACCCAGACGTAGTTGTTCTGTGTTGGGGGCAGTATTTAACCTTTTGCTTCCAGATTTGTCTAACGATGATCTAAGCTATGACCAAGTGTATTAGAATCCTAAAACGAGATTACAGCATGCTCAGAGGGTGAAGGAAGCCCTAAGCCTTACAGAAATTCCCCTCCGGGGTCTAAGACGCTACAATCTGAATCAGTGTGACCAGAACCACAGAAAAGGCGTCCTCTCCAAGCCTTGCTTCCTCACCCGCAAAATCAGTCCCAGCCGCGCCCTGGAACGAGGATTGGGAATGGGATCTGAAGAATCCAGCTGCTTCTGTCAGGGTCGGAGCGCAGAGAGCCTCTAAACCCAGCCACCATGGCACAGCGGTGTCCGCACGTCCCGAGAGGGACCCATTCCACAAAGAACCATGGCCAAGAGCTCTAGGTTTGACTTCATTTCCAGCAGCTGTTGGCCATGCCTCTGAGGATCTCACAAAG
>RCUC01057427.1:0-34516 GCA_003697995.1 Taxidea taxus jeffersonii | reverse complement strand
GGTGGGGTGGGGGAAAATGCCTTTAGAAATGTGACTTGAAATGCCCCGCAAACCTGGGTAATATCCCCCATAGCAGTGAGCTACATACCTCTGCAGAGAACAGTGTTCTGTGTGTAGTTAGCACATTGAAAGAGATGACTAATGGATCTTTCTCTAGACATACTTTGAGATTCTCTTTGTATTTGGTAGAATGTGCCATGCCTTTTAGTAAAAGGCGAAAGATTTATATGATCTGAAGAGAAACCAGAGCATACAGTGTGCCATGCCTTTTAAAGAGACGTTTGCAATGAGGAGTGTTGCATTAGAGGTCCTGCCAGTTTGCCAAGAGGAAATGGAATCTGGCCCTGTGATCCTGACCCCCCATTAAGACACACTGTTCCTCGAGGAGGCTCCATCCACTTTTCCAGAGCAAATGTCAGAAGCCTGTGACTTTTTTACCAGAATGCATATTTGTTATTGTTGCTGTTGTTGTTGTAAGCTAATCTTTGTCGAAGTACACACAGATTATAAGTAGATAAAGAATGAACTCAGCTGTGGTAAAATACCTGTGTAACTAGCACCCACACCAAGAATCGTGCTTGAAAAACTCCATCAAAACCTCCACTTCTATAGACCTTAAAATTTGACCTGTTTCACAAAGTTCAATAGTAGGTCTGAGTGTAAGTAGTTAGAAGGCAAAGGGCAGAGCGTACTAGTTGGTGGTCTGTGGCATCATGAATGGGTGTCAGGGGAATGAAGGTACTGGCCCTTCAGCCCTCAGGCTGGCGGGGATGCACACCCCGTGTCACGGCAGGCAGATGGCATCGTCTGTGTGTCTCATGACATGAAATTCCTTCTGAAGTGCTGCTTTACACAGCTTTTCTAAGACTGAGGTGCGATTTTAACTGAGTACTAAATGAGTAAAACCACCACATGGGAAGACCTAGGGGAGGAGTGTTCCAGAAAGAGGGTACAAGTGCAAGGGCCTCAGGATGGAGAGAGGGCAGTGAGTGGAACACAGTGCCTGGGACTCTAATGGTGGGGTGACCTCACTAAGAGGTGGGCAGGATCCAGGGGCCAGATCTCTGGGGCTTTGTCCTCACTGGGAGGTTGGACTTTATACTGTTTTGGGAAGCCACTGCAGGTTTTTACACAGGGAAACATCATGATCATAACAGCAAAATGTGTTTGGATTCAGAGGGGAATTAGAAACAGACTGATCCCATTCTCTGCATCTTATTGGTGAAGGAAACTTTTCTTTGCCTTGCTGCTGTTGATATATTTGATGGTGTCATTTTTTTCATCTGTAAAACCAAGAGGTTGTATGTGATGCTTTCTGATTTCCTTTCAGCTCTAAAGATCTTGATCCTGGTATACCCCTCTCTATTAGTGTCCTAGGACCACTGTAACAAATGGCCACAAACCGGATGGCTTAAAACAACAGAAAGCTGTTCTGTCAAAGTTCTGGAGGCCAGAAGTCCTCCACAGGGTTGGTTTCTTCTGGAGGTTTCAGGGGAGTATCTGTTCCATGGCTCTTTCCTAGTTTCTGGTGGTAATGAGCAATATTTGACATGCCATGGCCTGTAGATACATCACCCCAGTCTCTGCCACCATTATCACGTGGCCTTCTCTGTCTGTCTCTTCGTTCAGTTCTATGGTAAGGACACCAGTCCCCCTGGAGTCATTGGATTGTGGGCCTGCCCGAACCTGGTATAACCTCATCTTGATTTGATTATATCTGCAAAGATCCTATTTCCAATAAGGTCATATTGACAGGTTCAGGGGGTTAGGACTTGAACATATCTTTGTGGGGGACACATTTCCACCCATGATACCTTTGTTCCACCACCTTCATAGAAATGCCTTTTCCATCTTGTTGACTGACTTCCACTTAGTTTAATGGAATCTGAACAGCCATTTCATCTCAACAGCCAAGAGGTCAAAATACTGCACCTCTGTTACTAAACAACACTGTCTGCCCTTTTCACATAGATGAAATGTAGAGATATTGTCAGAATTGTTCATATCTGAAATACACAAAATGCTGTGCTTCACAGAATAATTTTAGAGAAGAATATACCTGTCTCAGCCTTGAACCCATAATCCTCACTTCCCCATATCCTTTTCTATCCAACAGAAGTGGGGGGTTTTGTTGTTATTGTTTGTTCTGTTTTCATTTTTGTGTATTTTTTACTTAACCAGCTATTTGGTTTCATTCAAATTATATATTTATTCTTTGCCTCGTACCAGAAATTATTTAAGTCCTGTGTGTGTGTGTGTGTGTGTGTGTGTGTGTGTGTGTAAAACAACATGGTGTAATTAAAGGTGTGGTGTAAACAGGAAAAAAGCAACAAAATGAAAAGGGAGGAAAGATGGAGCTTGGGATACATTGCATCATGCCAGGAAGGTCACAGATTTTACTTTCCTAATAGCCAGTATGGAGAGGGAGGTCTTCCAGTTTCACACTGCCCAGAGTTTTGTGGGGCTTGTTTTGAAATCGACTCTGAACATCAGTTTGGCGGATTGCAATGAAGCATTTCAGTGAAAGCAGTTCTGCTGGGAGGCAGAGGGAGTACAGGGAAAAGTAGCAAGTGGATGGGACTCACATTTCCATCTCTGCTAATCTAATTCAGTCTGGCATAAATGCAAAACCATTTCAGGAAGGGATTGAGTCCATTTCTTTCAAACACCCCCACCCCAAAGATTTTATTTATTTATTTGACAGACAGAGATCACAAGTAGGCAGAGAGGCAGGCAGAGAGAGAGGGGGAAGTAGGCTCCCCGCTGAGCAGAGAGCCCAATGTGGGGTCCAATCCCAGGACCCTGAGATCATGAGCTGAGCTGAAGGCAGAGGCTTAACCCACTGAGCCACACAGGTGCCCCTCAGAAAGTTCTTTATGAACATTGTACCTTTCTTAATCTCTTTATCACATTCACAAGTAAATAGTAACCTCTCTGGATTTGGGTAGGCCTTTATTCACCTGCCTGAGGCATGCTCTAATGTATGTGGGATTACCATAGCAATTTTTTTATATGAAGTCATTTACTTTGCTCTAAAATGTGTGTGTGTTTGTTTATCTAGCGCAGCTATATGTGTGTCATGCTCGGGTTGGGGGGCTTATTTTTGAATATTCATTCAAATTCCTGTACTTAACAGAGTGACAAAGAGAAGTGATGATAGTCAAAATGCAGAAATATTCACTAATGATCAAGCCACTTAATTTAGTCCCCATTTTAACATATCATTTCCTTCCTAGCGTCCTACCCACCCATTTGGCCAGTGTTTTTGTTGTTCTCTTCTTGTTGATCACTGACACTGTACAGTGCAAATAAATTGCAGATTGGGCAGAAGATCAAGGACTTCGCAAGGGCAGTGAAAGTGATACAGGAGTTTTACTTGAGGCAAGCACACAACCACTGACACTGAGGCTTGGAAGTGTGGGGTTAGTTAATAGTTGAGGGAGGAAACTCTACAATAATAGGGACATTAGTGGGAAGTCTTTAAATGCCAAAAGAATCACTTGAGTATCATATCAGTTACTATGCCAGTTACAGTCAATTACTGTGAGATTGATAGTGGATCTGCTATTGCAAGACGTGGTGAAACAGAAAACTGTTGATGCCTTGGTGATTATTTGTTCTCTGATTTGCTCTAAAAGACTGACCTAAAGTGATGAATGTCACATAGCACTAACTGGAATTTTGTTAGAACAAAATTGTCAAAAACACAATATTTGGTTCACTCTTTGTTCATTGGAGGAAATGGTACATAGTTGCAGTTATAACTTACATATTAAATCATTAAGTATTTTATGAATTTGTTGGTGTAGTTTGTAATTTTTTTTGAAGGTGAAATCTTAATCTTTTTTTGGTTACTATTTACTATTTTATTTTGGCCTTTTATGTTGACTTTCCTTAAGTGACCTTTTTTGGTCTTAATTTATCTTCTATTAATGAGCATCTCCACTCTTTGTTTCAGCCACAAGGGGTGTAGTATGTTGGAGAGTATCCCCTCAAAATTCCCAGAACCTGAATATATGACCTTATTTGGAAATAAGGCTATTGCAGATTTTAAGTCATAGTTACAATGAGGTCATGCTGGAGTATGCTGACCCCTTAATCCAGTAAGACTGGTATCCTTGTAAGGAGAGGAGAAGAGACACAGAAATACTTCCAGAGGGAAGACAGCATGTAAAGAAACAGACACAACAGAAGGAGTGCCTTGTGATGACAGAGGCAGAATTTGGAGTGATGGGTCTAAATCCAAGGAACTCCCAGGGTTGCCAGCAACATGAGAAGCCAGAGTCATGGGACACATTCTCCCTCAGAGCCTTAGAAGGGACTTCTAGTCCTAGCAACAGCAATCAGACAACAAAGACAAATAAAAGGTATCCAAATTGGCAGTGAAGAAGTCAGACTCTCTCTCTTCGCAGATGACATGATACTTTATATGGAAAACCCAAAAGACTCCACCCCCAAACTACTAGAACTCATACAGCAATTCAGTAATGTGGCAGGATACAAAGTCAATGTACAGAAATCAGTTGCTTTCTTATACACTAACAATGAAAACACAGAAAGGGAAATTAGAGAATTGATTCCATTTACTACAGCACGAAGAACCATAAAATACCTGGGAATAAACCTAATCAAAGAGGTAAAGGATCTGTACTCGAGGAACTACAGAACACTCAAGAAAGAAATTGAAGAAGACAAAAAAGATGGAAGACCATTCCATGCTTTTGGATTGGAAGAATAAACATTATTAAAATGTCTATACTGTCTAGAGCAATCTATACTTTTAATGGCATTCTGGTCAAAGTCCCTCTGGTATTTTTCAAGGAGCTGGAGAAAATAATCCTAAAATTTGTATGGAATCAGAAGAGATCATGAATTGCTAAGGAAATGTTGAAAAAGAAAAAATGGCAACATCACCTTGCCTGATTTCAAGCGTTACTACAAAGCTGTGATCACCAAGACAGTATGGTAGTGGCATAAAAACAGACACATAAGCAGTGGAACAGAGTAGAGAGCCGAGATATGGACCCTCAACTCTATGGTCAAATAATCTTCGACAAAGCAGGAAAAAATATACAGTGGAAAAAAGACAGTCTCTTCAATAAATGGTGCTGGGAAAATTGGACACCTGTATGTAGAAGAATGAAACTCAACCCTTCTCTTACACCGTACACAAAGATAAACTTGAAATGGATAAAAGACCTCAGTGTGAGACAGGAATCCATAAGAATCCTAGAGGAGAACATAGGCAGTGACCTCTTCGATATCAGCCACAGCAACTTCTTTCAAGATACGTCTCCAAAGGCAAAGGAAACAAAAGCGAAAATGAACCTTTGGGACTTCATCAAGATCAAAAGCTTCTGTACAGCATAGGAAACAGTCAACAAAACAAAGAGGCAACCCACAGAATGGGAGAAGATATTTGCAAATGACAGTACAGACAAAAGGTTGATATCCAGGATCTATAAAGAACTTCTCAAACTCAACACACACAAAACAGATAATCATGTCAAAAAATGGGCAGAGGACATGAACAGACACTTCTCCAAAGACATACAAATGGCTATCAGACACACGAAAAAATGTTCATCATCACTAGCCATCAGGGATATTCAAATTAAAACCACATTGAGATACCACCTTACACCGGTTAGAATGTCCAAAATTGGCAAGACAGGAAACAACGTGTGTTGGAGAGGATGTGGAGGAAGGGGAACCCTCTTACACTGTTGGTGGGAATGCAAGTTGGTGCAGCCAATTTGGAGAACAGTGTGGAGGTTCCTTAAGAAATTAAAAATAGAGATTCCCTATGACCCTGCAATTACCCTACTGGGTATTTACCTCAAAGATACAGATGAAGTGAAAAGAAGGGCCATCTGTACCCCAATGCTCATAGCAGCAATGGCCACGGTCTCCAAACTGGGAAAGAACCAAGATGCCCTTCAACGGACGAAGGGATAAGGATGATGTGGTCCATATACACGATGGAGTATTATGCCTCCATCAGAAAGGATGAATACCCAACTTTTGTACCAACAGGGACAGGACTAGAAGAGATTATGCTGAGTGAAATAAGTCAAGCAGAGAGAGTCAATTATCATGTGGTTTCACTTATTTGTGGAGCATAACAAATAACACGGAGGACATGGGGAGATGGAGAGGAGAAGGAAGTTGAGGGAAATTGGAGGGGGAGATGAACCATGAGAGACAATGGACTCTGAAAAACAATCTGATAGTTTTAAAGGGGCGAGGGATGTGGGAAGGTGGGGAGCCTGGTGGTGGGTATTATGGAGGGCACGTATTGCATGGAGCACTGGGTGTGGTGCATAAACAATAAATTCTGTTACACTGAAAAGAAATTAAATTTGAAAAATAAAAAAGGGAAGGAACTCTAGTTTCTAGAACTGTAAGAAAAAGAATTTTCTGTTGTTTTAAGCCCCAGTTTGTGGTAGTTTATTGTGCCCTAGGAAACTAATACAGGGCATTTTCAGAAAATTATTCTGCTGTTTTGTGGTTGATCTTGAGGTTAATCTTCATAGCCCAGCCCAGGGAGGTATTATGTCAGATTGGAAATAGGTGGAAAGTGATTTCACTGGCCCAAACCCAATATGACTTGAATAACTCGCAGTATTTTCTGTATTCAATAGGTAGCTTCTTGTTTAAAGAAATGGCTTGTTTCTTTTAATAGCCTAGGTGGGGCAGTTTTCACTAGTATAGTGTAACAGCACACTTCTCTCTTCACCTGTACATCAGTCCATTTCATTGTAGCTTTCAAGAGAAGACTGTCACTAGCAACTTCTACTTAAAACTAATGCATTATCTTTTACATCAGACTCCATAAGTGTGTTTTGTACAGAGAATTCTGAAGTTTGGAACTGGTTCTTCTCAATAGACAGAGATTATGATTATATGCCATTATCATCAGTACCCTTTATTTTTTAAAAAATTTTATTTATTTATTTGTCAGAGAGGGAGGGAGAGAGACTAAATGAGCACAGGCAGAGGCAGACAGAGAGGCAGGCAGAGGCAGAGGGAGGAGCAGGCTCCCTGCTGAGCAAGGAGCCCGATGTGGGACTCGATCCCAGGACGCTGGGATCACGACCTGAGCCGAAGGCAGCCGCTTAACCAACTGAGCCACCCAGGCATCTTTATCATCAGTGCCTTTTAAAAAGAAAGTTGTTGTACTGTTTGTCCCCAGACAGAACCTGGTGTGTGTGTGTGTGTGTGTGTGTGTGTCCTTTGAAATTCAAAGCCAAGTCAGTGTATTCCGTCATCCGGTATGAAATGTTTGTTCAATTGCCTCACTAGCACCCTCTCTTAAATTATCAGTTGCTGGCTCTAGTGTCAGTATGTCATGTCTGGCAGGTTAGTGGGTTTTGGCAGAGGAAATGAAACCTAGTCAGTTACTATGAGATTTATAGTAGATCTGCTATTGCAAGAGGTGGTGACAAGTGGATTGAGAGTTGGAGACAAAATTCTACGACAAAAAAGAGGATGTATGCTTTCTATGTATGCTTTCTAACACAGGTTTTCCTACATTTTAGGGTTCCTTTTCATTCTTTCATAAGGCCATGCAGTCCCCTACCCTTTAACACAGTCACCAAGATATGAAATAATTGAGGGGATTTTCTGTTAGCTTAGCCATGGTAAAGGCATGTACTTCCCGCTGTGACTGTTACTCTGTTGTGGTAGTGGTATTCACTGGAACTTGTCAAAGAGCCATTTCTTATTTTTAAAAAAAATCCTCCAAGTAAGATATTATTTCACATATACAAACAGAATGAAAGCTTTTTTCCAAGTTACATGGTAGTGTTCCATTTCTGAAAACTTTCTAAGGAAAACCCATTTTGAGTATTTTATTAACATATGACATCACTGTCATCCAATCGTAGTGTCTCTTTTAAAGGATGAGTCTCTTCACTCCTGATTAAATATATTCTTAACCAGTAGGTGCTCTTCACTTAGATATAAAATATATACTGTAAGTACAATAGTAAGTCAGTGTATTCATGGTTTTGTGTCCGAATGTACCTGGTTTTTGTAAGCATTCTAGTTAACTAATAATGTCACTCGATTGACAGAGGTTTTTGTTTCTTTTAAGATTTTATTTATTTATTTGACAGACAGAGATCACAAGTAGGCAGAGGCAGGCAGAGAAAGAGGAGGAGGCAGACTCCCCGCTGAGCAGAGAGCCTGATGCGGGACTCGATACCAGGACTCTGAGATCATGACCTGAGCCGCAGGCAGCGGCTTAACCCACTGAGCCATGCAGGCGCCCCTTGACAGAGTTTTTTGACATGAACTAGCTGGTCTGTTTTGAGTGTGACAGTGGAAAAACTACTAACTACATTATGGAGGTGCTTTCTGAAATGGAAAAGGCCATTGTGGAGTTAGGTTCTAGAATTTACAAGGAGGGCAGACTTAGTACCAAGTCTAATTGTACCTTTGTTTGAAAGAACGAAAAGGCTCCTCTTTCGTGGCTTGCTTTTTTTTCTCCAAATTGAACACTTTTTTTTAATGTAAACAATGATTGCTACAATAATTCTATTCAAAATAATTGAATAGAAACAAACCCAACTTTCATTATTTGAGCCATTAGGTCACATTCTACATCAGTGATGTTTTGAAATTTTTAATTCCTTTTTATTCTGGCATTCCTTATGTGGTGAATTCAGAATGCTCTTCCATAAACTTAAGGTTTCTGTCACTACTTTAATATTAATTTAGGAAACTAGCCAGCTTGAGGTAGTAGTAAAAGTGGGATAAATAAGAAATAGAGGTGAGTTAGCATGGTAAAGAATCATAAATGAACACAGAACTCATTTTTTACATATATTATTTTTAAAAAAACTTATTTCAGAAAGAGAGAAAGAGAGCATGAGTCAGAGCGACAGAGAAGAAAGTATCTTGAGCAGACTCTGCTGACCGTGGAGCCCAATGTGGGGCTCAATCGCATGACCCTGAGATTATGACCTGAGCTGAAACCAAAAGTTGTATGCTTAACTGACTGTGCCGTCCAGGTGCTTCCATTTTTTTTAAACATATTTTATATAAACCAGTCACTTTAAATGTAACACAGCACTTAAAATGAGAAATAAGCTACAGGATAAAAATTCGCATTGCTCAGTAACAGGCATGGATCCTTTTTAGTCTCACATGTGTGGGGTAGGCTGGGTCTGAAAAGAGCCAGAGTTACAGGTGAGAGGCTTTGAAATTCCAAATTTGTTCTGTTACACGCGACAGATACAGGAGAGTAGACAATAACAAAGATCCAGATAGTTTCATCTTGAGAGTCGATACATCTACTCTCTTCACCGTTTCCACAAAAATTATCCAGATGTTTTCTTCCAGTTCTAAGCTCCTGTCATTCAGGCTCAGATGTGTACTTCACTGAAGCTTGCTAAGCTACACCATCAGTTTGCAGACTTCTGTGCCTGTACCTGTCAGAACTTGCTCATTTGGAAGATGTTGAATAGAGCTCCAGCTGGGGAGAAGTGAAGAATGTGGTCTTGGGACTGAAAACTACAGAGCCTGGCTATTCGTGGGAGGCCTCGTGGCAGAGGAGGGAGTGCCCTGGAGCTCTAAGCCCCGGGTTTCTGATCTTGACTGTGCCTCATTAGCTGGGTGAACTCCAGCAGGTCTCTTACCCCTCCAGCCTTCTGTTATGTCATCTGTAATGTGGACAGAGATGAAACGGACCTGTGAGATTGTCATTTGGAGTAAGCATTTGTGGATCATCATTTTTTGTATATTGTCGGAAGTATTTGTCGTGGCTTGTAAGAATGTGAGATGTATGGTCACTGAAGTAAGAGCTTTTATCTTAAAATTTTATTTCTAATATTATGATTTAGTAGCCGTGATCTTCTTTCCCAGATTCCTTGCTCTTTCTCTCTTAAAACTGTAGGTTACGACCCTGAGAAGACCTGCTTCAGTTGAAAAAGATGGCAGTGAACTAGCTCCTGGGTTGACAGGGCCACAGGGCAGACACGTCACCACCAGTCCACTACCTCAGACCAAATTCTTTACCAGCGGTCATCAAGGTTTCAAAATAGGTGGTGGGTAGACACCATTGACACCCAGCTTGGATGTGGGTGTAAATTACACTGTAACCATCTTACTCCATCACTGTGTTCCTCAAGATGTCTCAAACTGGTGAGAGCATCCAGAGTTTATAACCCTTTGGTGAATCATAAGCTGACTTCAGCTGATCTTAGGGTTTTTCGCTTTACCCTAGCCACCTTCCTTTTCCTAAGCTCTGGGGATTCGAGCCCTGACACTTGGGGGTTTCCTTGCATACAAGAAAGTTGCCCTCCAAGATCACTGTTGCCTATGGGCATGTCCCCCACTCGCTATGCCTTGCCCCCATCCGTGGATGGTGCCTATGCTCACGGAGGTCTAGCAGGGGGGACAGAGTTTCCTTGCATCAAGTCATTGTCATGGCACATATTCTGAGACCAAAGGGTCTCAGATACATCGAGGCACTTGGGTGAAAAATACCGCCTTTGTTCACTCGTTTCCATTGCCCCACCAGTCACTTCAGCTTCAGTGAAAGGAAGCTTCATTTTCTCAATGTTATGGGATGGACTGCTCTTTCAGGAGTGAACTTGCCTTGTGAACTCACCCTCCTTCAGTGTGTCTCAAAGCTGCTAAATGTTCTATATGCTCATTTCACCTTCAAAAGTAGAGACACATAGAAGCCATGTCAACGTGCTGACCACTTTCACTCACTGCCACCCATATCCATTGTCACTTCCGATTTCCTCTCTGGGAGAGTGAAGATAGGGTTTTTGGACACTCAGAGTATGCTTCTCATTGCTTCTTTCATAACAAAAGGGGAAAAAAAACTAATTTTCTCAGGTTAAAAAGTTTATATTTAGTATAAGGTAATGTTACAAATTTAGAAAAATACTCTCTGACATAACACGAAACAGTGTTCTGATAAAAATAAAAAGTACTTTGTGCTGCTCTCTGTAGTACTGCATTTTATTTTTTGTATATTTAAAACTTTTGAATAGGTATTGACGTTCACAGGGGTTTAAAAATAATATGCGGTGAAAAGCTTCCCTTTTGCCATCATTATCCTCCACCTTTCTAGTCCCCGCCCGTTCCCCTCACGTAAGCTAGTGTCTTCTATAGCTTTCCTGGCTTATTGGTAGGTATAGAAGCAAATAGATGTGTTTATATTTCTTTCTCTTTTTTTATCATAAAAGATAGCATATACATACAGCATGCCTATGCCTTTTGCTGTTGCTATGGAACAGGATATCTAGGTTAGCCCATGAACAGCTTTGTTCCTTACCCAGCCCTAGACTCTTCCTTTGCTTATAGAGGAGAGTCCATAACTTATTTAACCAGTCCCATAATCATGGGCATTTGATTGTTTCCCATTTTCAGGTATGGAAAGCAATGCTGGAGTAAATAACCTTGGCCTCTGTCCTGTAGCTTATGTGTTTAATTTTCAGATGTGGCATTGCCGGGTCAAGGGTATGTACATTTTCAATTTTGTAAGTTATTGCCAACGTCTCCTTCACAGTGGTGGAACCTGTTTAATTTCTCCTCAGCAGTATAGGGAGGTGCCTTTTCCACAGCCTGGCTAGTCATGCTAGGCTAGTGTTTGGACGTTTGCCACTGTGATAAATGAAAAATGTATCTCAGTGTGACTTTAGTTTGTACTTCTCTTACTTGACTGGAGTTGAACATCTTTTTGTATGTTTTACAGGAATTTATATTCTTTTTGTGGGAATTATTTATTTATGTCTTTTGTCCATTTTTCTGACGAACTGTTATAGCCCATTTTGAGAAACCCTTTCGAGGAGATTGGGCCTTGCTCTGTGACATGAGTTATTGATATTTTTCTCAATTTTGTATTAGCCCTTTGACTTGATGATGTTTTGTTGTTATTGTTTTTGGTCTTACAGAACTTTGGTGGGTTTCTTTTTGTTTGTTTGTTTGTTTGTTTGATGGAATTTGTCAGTCATTGCTTTTCTTTTGTTGCTTCCGGATTTTTTAAAAGAAATTATTTATTTATTTGACAGAGAAAGAGAGCACAAGCAGAGGGAGTAGCAAAAGGAGAGGGAGAAAAAGGCTCCCCGCTGAACAGGAAGCCCAATGTAGGTGTTGATCCCAGAACCCTGGGATCATGACTTGAGCCAAAGTCAGATACTTAACTGACTGAGCCACACAGGTGCCCCGTGGCTTCTGGATTTTAAGCTGTAGTTAGAAAGGGCTTCCTCATTCTAGGGGCATAGAGGGAATCTCCTGCATTTCCTTGTAACACTTTATTTGCTTCATTTTTTTTTTACATTTATAGCTTTGATCTATTTTGAGATTTATTTAGTTGTTCCTGGGCCAATTAATCAATAGCCCTAATATCATCAGATGGCACACCTGGAAAGCCACCTGCCTCTTCCCAGGCTCTTAGAGGGTGCCGGCCACTGATAGAGGATCTTGGAGAGCACCTGACTCGACCATTCAAGTTTTCTGAACCCAAGGACTCGGCTGCTGGAAGCCATGGCACCGTGCGGGGCGGAGTTGACTGGCAAACACCTAGTGATGGACTCTAAGAGGTTTTCCCCACCATTGAGAATTAGATGAGATTTGGTTTCCTTTACTGAATGGTAATCCTTCATTTTCACTTTGTCCTTTCTCTTAGTGTGTACAACAGTGTTTTTCAGTGAGCTTATGTTGTTATCTGTTGGTTTCCTTGGTACAACTTAAGAATAAGGTCTTAAAGTATTTTTGCCAAAGTGTAACTAATATTTAAGATGAAATAACAGCTGGGCCAGAATCTCTGCAATGCAGAACCCATTAACATGGTTTTCTTCAAGATTTTATTTTTAGGTAACCTCTATACCCAATGTGGGGCTCGAACTCACAACCCTGAGATCAAAAGTCACAAGCTCTACCAGCCAGCCAGGTGCCCCCAATAATATTTTTAGTAGCCTCACCAAGGGACACTTAATATACAATAAACTGCATGTATTTAAAATCTACAGTGTCGTACATGTTCACATATATATGCATGAAATGAAATCACCACTGCAGTCAGCCAAGATTCTGTTCTTACCCATTGTTCCCAAGTGTCCTCATCCCCTTTTGTTACCCTTCCCCCTACCCCCACTTACTACCCACCCCTCCATTTGTTTGTTTCCAGCTGTGGGCTGTTATAAATAAAGCTGTTATGAACATTTGCGTACAAGTCTTTGTGCAGAGATATGCTTGCATTTCTCTTAGGTAAATATCCAGTGGTGGAATGGCTGAGCCATATAGTACATGTGTGTTTAACAGTTTAAGGAACTGCCAGACTGTGTCCCAACATGGCGGCACCAGTTCTCATTTCCACCAGTGAAGTAGACTTCCAGGTCCTGCACATTCTTGTCATCACTGAAAGTGGTCCATTTGTACCATTTGAATAAGAGTGAGGGGTATCTTATTGTGGTTTAGTTTGTATTTTTTAAGACTACTGTTGGTGAGCCTCTTTTCAAATACATATTTGTCATCCACAAATCTTTGGTGAAGTGTTTGTTCAAATCTCTTGCCATTTTTTTAAAAGCCTGTTTTCTTATTTTGGGGTTTTGTGAGTTCTTTATAAATTCTGGATACAGATCCTCATTATGAGTCATCTCTGCACACCTTGTAACCTTGGACCACACATTGTAAATTTCACCTTGCTTGTTTGGGGATGCAGTTAAGTTACTTGGAAATAGTTCACGTGTGTTCACAGGTTTCATTATTATGCATACTTAAGGTGTTCTATACATATATTTTGTCCATTTTTTAGCAAAAAAATTCTAGACAAGTAAAGAAGTGGGTTTGTATGTTCCATATCTCTGCCCCAAAGCTTTAGGTCCACCCACTGAATGACAGTTATAATACGTTCTGAACAATAAAAGGACACCCGGGCACTCCCTGCGCCACCAAGTCTACCATTCCCAAAAAGGATTCTTACTCCCGTTCCAGAGTCTGCATTTGGTGGATTTAGGGGCTACCCAAAGAGTCCTCCCGCGGGCTGAGGGAGCGACTGGGCAGATGTGCCAATGAGCGGGAAGGTTGTTAGTGAGCTGACAGGAGTGCTGTCACAGAGCCAGTAGAACCAGCCCCTCTCACCTGCATCTCAGAGGCTGTCAGTTCCCCTACGCATCTGTGGACCCTGCTTCCATCTCTCCTCAAGGCACAGCATCCCGGAATCCCTGTGCCTAAGGCCAGTGGCCTGAGGATGCCCTCTTTCACCTCCTGCTTTTCCTCCTGGACACAGACGACAAGGGAGTGGGTGGCCCTTGTGAAGATGCTTTGCGCAGAGACAACTCCAGGGCGGGGCTCAGGGACCTCCATCCCCGGGGGGCTGGGGCCTCAGTGGGAAGCGGGCCTGTGTCTCAGGAATACAGTCGTTCTCCAAAAGGTAACCGTCATCTCGTGCGCCCCACATTTCGTGCCTATGAGGAGCCCAGAGCGGGCCTTCATTCATGGAGCTGCTAATTATCCCACTTGTGCTGTGCACCGGGCCTGGGGATAGCGGAAGTGGGAAAGCAGCCTAAAGCAGGCAGATGGGGTGCGGCCTTCTTGGGGCTAAAGTCTTGCTGGAAGACCGATGTGGAATGAGTAAGTGTAGAGTTGATGGGGGAGAAGTTCTCAGAACCACAGTCCCTCATGCTTCCGCTCCTCTTCCACTTTCCCCCAATTCACTTTTCCTTTCCTTCTATTAATGTCCTCCATGTAATTTCTTTTGCACCACAAGTGAAACCATATGATAACTGACTTTCTCTGCTTGACTTATTTCCCTCAGCATAATCTCCTCCAGTCCTCCATGTTGATACAAAAGTTAGCTATTCATCCCTTCTGATGGCTGCATAAAATTCCCTTGTATATATGGATCATATCTTCTTTATCCATTGTCTGTTGAAGGGCTTCTTGCCTCTTTCCACAGTTTGACGATGGTGACCATTGTTTCTATAAACATTGAGGTACATAGGGCCCTTCTTTTCACCACATCTGTATCTTTGGGGTAATACCCTGTAGTGCAATTACAGGGTCATAGGGTAGCTCTATTTTTATTTCTTTAAAGAATCTCCACACTGTTTATCCAAAGCAGCTGCAACAACTTGCATTCCCACCAACAGCATAAAAGGATTCCACTTTCTCCATATCCTCTCCAACACAAGTTGTTTACTATCTTGCTAATTTTGGCAATTCTAACTGGTGTAAGGTGGTATCTCAATGTGGTTTTGATTTGAATCTGCCTGATGGTAATGATGATGAACATTTTTTCATGTGTCTGTTAGCCATTTGTATGACTTCTTTGGAGAAGTGTCTGTTCATGTCTTCTGCCCATTTTTTGATGAGATTATGTTTTTTCGGTGCTGAGTTTGAGAAGTTCTTTATCGATTTTGGATAACAGCCCTTTGTCTGCAGTGTCATTTACAAATGTCATCTCCCACTCCGTGGGTTGCCTCTTTAATTTGTTGGCTCTTTCCTTTGCTGTGCAGAAGCTTTTGATCTTGATGAAGTCCCAAAAGTTCATTTATGCTTTTGTTTCCTTTGCCCTTGGAGACATGTCTTGAAAAAAGTTGCTGTGGATGATGTCAAAGAGGTTACTGCCTTTGTTCTCCTCTAGGATTTTGATCGATTCCTGCCTCACATTGAGGTCTTTTATCCACGTCGCATGTAGCTTTGCGTGTGGTGTAACAGGATGCTCAAGCTTCATTCTTCTCTATATAGCTGTCCAATTTTCCCAGCACCATTTATTGAAGAGACTGTCTTTTCTCCACTGGATATTTTTTCCTACTCTGTGGAAGATTATTTGACCATAGAGTTTTGGGTCCATATCTGGGTTCTCTCCTCTGTTCCACCTGTCTGTGGGCCAGTACCATGCTGTCTTGATGATCATGGTTTTGTAGTAGAGCTTGAAATCAGGCAATGTAATGCCCCCCGTTTTATTTTTCTTTTTGAACATTTCCTTAGCAATTTGGGCTCTTCTCTGGTTCCATGCACATTTTAGGATTGTTTGTTCCAGCACTTTGAAAAATGCTGGTGGTATTTTGACCAGGATGGAATTGAAAGTATAGATTGCTCTGCGCAGTACGGACATTTTAACAACGTTTATTCTTCTGATCCATGAGCATAGGAATGCTTTTCCATCCTCTTGTGTCTTTTTCAATTTCCTTCATGAGTGTTCTTTAGTTCCTCAACTACAGATCCTTTACCTCTTTGGTTAGGTTTATTCCAAGGTATTTTGTGGTTTTTAGTGCTATAGTAAATGGAACCAGTTCTCTAATTTCCCTTTCTATATTTTCATGGTTAGTGTATAAGAAAGAAAGGAATTTCTGTGCATTGATTTTGTATCCTGCAATATTACCAAATTGCTATATGATTTCTAGTAGTATGGGGGGTGAATTCTTTTGGGTTTTCCATATAAAGTATCATGTCATCTGCAAAGAGAGAGATTTTGATTTCTTCCTTCCCAATTGTGCACCTTTTATTTCTTTTTGTTGTCTGATTGCTGTTTCTAAGATGTCTAGTACTATGGTGAACAACAGTGTCGAGAGTGGGCATCCTTCTCGTGTTCCTGACATCAAAGGGAAGGCTGTCCGCTTTTCCCCATTGAGAATCATATTCCCTGTGGTTTGTTCATTGATAGATTTGATGAAGTTGAGGAATGTTCCCTCTATCCCTACATTTTGAAGGATTTTAATCAGGAACAGGTGCTGTATTTTGTCAAATGCTTTTTCTGCATCAATTGAGAGGACCATATGGTTCTCTCTTCTCTCATTGATTTGTTCTATCACATTGATTGATTTGCGAATATTGAACCACACTTCCATCCCAGAGATCAATCCCAACTGGTCATGGCAAATCATCTTTTTTAATGTACTGTTGGATCCTATTAGCTAGGATCTTGTTGAGAATCTTGGTGTCCATATTCATCAGGGATATTGGCCTAAATTCTTCTTTTTCATGGGAGCTTTACCTGGTTTGAGCACCAGGGTAATGCTGGCTTTACAGACAGAGACAGGAAGTTTTCAGTCTCTTTCTATTTATCTATTTATTTTCCTTCTGTTTTCTGTTTACCTAAAGAACCACTTAAGCATTGGCACAGGGTCATCACTGTGAAAGCTCCTACAAATGCTAGCATGGCAATTTTTTTAAGATATTATTTTTATTTATTTATTTGACAGAGATCACAAGTAGGCAGAGAGGCAGGCAGAGAGAGAGGAGGAAGCAGACTCCCTGCTTAGCAGAGAGCCTGATGAGGGGCTCGATCCCAGGACCCTGGGATTGTGACCTGAGCCAAAGGCAGAGGCTTTAATCCACTGAGCCACCCAGGCGCCCCCTAGTATGACAAATTTTTAACTCATGTTTATGGTACTTTCCCAAAGGCCAGTCCTATAGGTAATGCCCAGAGGTCAAGACAAGGATTGTGAGTAATGAGCATCCACTTGGACCCTGTGCTTAGGCCTCAGGAGTTTGTTGTACACCAAGTGGTACCTCAATAAACCCGGGGAGAATATCATCACCACTAAAAAACCTGTTTACAGGGTTGTAAATGAACAGAAACCATACTTCAGAATCTCTGTTCCTGGGTCAGTAATAACTCATCTAACAGTAAACCTCACCTCTGAGCAGGCTTTAGATTCCCCTCATGGCATTTGATCTAGGTTGAGTAAAGAAAAGGCACCATCATGGTCTTTGTGTGCTATGTATGGGAACAGAGACTTGACTATGCAGTCACATGGCCAGCATATGAGAAACAGGGCACTGAAGTTTTTGTTCCTTGATTAAGAAGCCCACACACTTTCTCTCACATCTCCACTGCCTGAGGAGTGGAGATGTGAGAGAGTCCCTTCCAGGGACTGTAAATTTCTACTCTGAGTTTGGCATCAACTGTGGCTTTAGTCCTTGCTCTGGATCCCCCTGTGGGGAGCACATGAGAGGTGCAAGACACCAGGTCCCGTCCTTGCTCAGCATTCAAGTACTTTAGCATCCAGTGGGTATTTCCCACACTGATGCTTCACTGTTTCTCCTTCCCTCACCCCCAAACTCTTTTGATTACAGGCAGTTTCAGAGTTAATCCTCCCATAGTCTTCAAAGTCTGGAGATCCGGGGCAGTGCTCCTTGCTGTGGTAGTCAGGCCCTGGGGCAGTCATATCCCACACCCTCGTCTAGAAGGAGTTGAGGAAAATCCACTCCCAATTTCCCCAATTGGGATCTAACATTTCACCTCAGATAATGTTGCCAAAAGTGCAGTTCCCTTGTGGATAATCTGTCTTCTTCACCTGGGCCAGCCATGGTTTCTGTGTGATTACCTGAAGACACTAGCCTACAAAAAAAAAAAAAAAAAAAAAAAGCAAAAGATGTTCTTCAGGGATTGAGCATTAAGGTGGACACCTGGCTTCCTTCCAAAGAGGAAGAAAGAAAAGGCTGTGTTGTGCAAGGTGGAGGAAGAAAAGCTCAGCGATGGGAGAGGAAAAGCACCACTTAGGTTTGTGTCAAAGTGACCACTTAAAATAGCCTCTTGCTGTCTTATGTGGACCTTTTGAAGGAAACAAACTTAGGTCATCATTTTGAATAAATATAAATATAAAATGAGACAAATTATGGTTGGAATTTTCCTTTTTGATCATGTACATGTATACAATATGTTGCATTTGAAAGGACTTTGTTTGCCTTGTCAGTGTCAATGTTCCTTCCACATGGCTTTACTTGAGGTTGCCCTGTGTTTCCAAAGCCACTTATTGTGGAGACTCTTGCTTCCCTATTTTATATTCTCAGAGCTTTTGTTGTAAATTAATTGACTACATATGTGTGGGTTTTTTCCCGGATTTTCTACTCTATTCCATTGATCTCTGTGTCTGTCTGTAGGTTGATACCATACGATTTTCATCTCTACAACTTTGTAATACACTGTGAATTCAGAAAGCATGATGCCTCCATTTTTGTTCCTTCTCCAGATGGCTTTGGCTATTCAGGGCCTTCTGTGGTATTATTCACTTTGTAGGATGATTGGTTTTAATTCTAAAAATGCAATTAGATCTTGATGGGGTTTGCACTGAATATTTAGATTGCTTTATGCAGTGTGGACCTTTGGATTACATATATCCTAGGGATCCATTAGAATGGGATGTCTTCAGACTTAATTCTGCCTTCTTCAAATTCTTTCATTAATGATTTAAGTTTTCAGTATGCAGGTCTTTCACCTCTGGATGAAAATAATTCCTATGTGTTTTATTATTTTTGAGTGATTATCAATTAAAAATTACTTTCTAAATTTCTGTCCTTGATAGCAGGTTATTCGTGTATAGAGATGAAACTCATTTTTGTATATCGAAACTGTGTCCTTAAGTTTAGGACTTAATCCGTCTGTCAGATCTACAAGGTTTTTTGTAGAGTCATTAAGGGTTCAATATATGACATCATCTTCTCCTAATAAGTAAAAGATATGCTGGGAATGTAAGATGATGCCATCGAACTGGGAAAAGAGGATACAGATATGCTGAGTGATAGTTTTCAAATATTCTAAAATGTTTTATGGTTAATGTAAGCAAAGGAATCCATATATATGGCTTGTTTTCTTTTCCTGCTTCATATCAACTGGATATACAGAGCTGTCCTGTAGACCAGTTGTTTCCCACACTATCCCGCCATACACGCTGTGCCTCTGGGGAAGCATCCACCATTCTCCCTACTTCGTATTCTGGAACCCAGGGCCTGACTCAGCTTCTCAGAAAATATTTCTCAAAATAGTGCACTAGGGAAGAAGCCTATTTTTCACAGGTTTCCTAGAAGACACCCTCCAAAGCATTTCACTTTACAGAATTGTTTTGATCTCTGCAAAACCTTGAAGATGCCCAGCATTGACTGTGGCTTGTTTTGCAGACCCATCAGGGAACTCCTGCAATGTCTCCTGTGGCCACCAGAGGGGGCAGTGTGCTCTTAACAAGAACAACTGCTCCACCTCCACAGAAGATTCCAGTAAATCTCCTTCTGGGCTTCTTTCACAGTCTCAGCGAATTTCTTCAAGGAGAGAATAAATATTCTCTCCTTGAAGAAATTTTGAAGAGAATTTTGTATTTGTATTCTACAAATTCTTGCAGATCTATCGGCAAGTCCCTACAAGTGACACTGAAGGTACTAGAGTGACTAAACCGCATCCCTTCTTACACATACAAATACATAAGATTATAAATGACTGAATGAAGGTCCGTGCCCCTCCCCTCAGAGGAGAAAGAAAATGAAGCCCAAATGGGTCACAGATCTAAAGTTAAGAGCTAAACCTATTATCCTCAGGGAAGAAAGCCTAAGCAGAAATCTTCTCTGAACTTAGCTTTGGCATCTGTTTCTTAAGGACGACACCAGAATCAACAAGTGGAAGAACAGGTACGTGGGTAAATTGCTCACTGACACGAATGCCTTTCCTCTGGACTCCATACGTGCTCCCAGGCACCAGGCAGGAACTGTACGAGTCATATCTTTCTACATCCCACTCAGCAGTACCCATTACATTCTCCAGTTTAGGGATGGGGTTTGCAGCTTCAGAGCCCTGCTTGGGGTCACCCAGCTACAAAGAGGCTGGGCGGGGGCCTGAACTGCTGTCTCTCTGCCATTGGACTCTGTTCCATGCACACAGCTTGCCCCCGGATATCAGAGGTGCACAAAGCTCCACATCCAAACCCCAGGCCTGCAGACCTCACTGAATTCAAGGGGCCACCTCACTGCCACCTCTGACTGGGGCTTGTTGTGGGTCTGCTGTCTGACGATGCTGTGCCTTGGCACTGAGGACTCTCCCAGTACCAGCCAGCCTTTCCCTGGATAGGAGAAGCTTTCTCCCTGGGTACAAAGGCTCGTGTAACCTCAAAGTTGAGAAGTCTCTTCTGAATCATCTACATGCCACCCACTTGTGAGGTCGGGCCCACAAGGCTGGCAAGCCCTGGGTTCAAATCCTGCCTGTGACTCAATGTGGAGCATGGAAAGGGACAGTTTCTTAAAGCCTTGGTTTCCTTATGAGTCAAACAGAGACAGCATTTCTACCTTCCTCATGGAATTGTTAGGGGGATTGACAGACATGATTCATGCTCTCAAAAGATACTCAGTAATCCTTAGGTTTACCTGCTAAAATTAGCCCACTGGGAGCACATTGCTGTCATGGGCTCTGGGCCTCTGCCTGACTGTGTCCCTTCAGCCTGCCAACGCAGACCTCTCTGACTCAGTTGTCCTTCCAGAAAGACTTCATCCCCTCCAGTATATGATCCCACAACACTGGTGCTCATCCATCAGACCCAGGCCAGCCCTGGGACCAGATGTCCCCCAGAGCTTGTGTCCTGGACATGGGCAATGCTCAGTGTGGAGATTGGCAGGCTGGAGCCCCCTGAACTGTTACCTGTTTTTGGAACAAATGTTGGGGTGCCTTGTGATTGGGCTCTTTCTCCCCAAAGCAGGGAAATGAGATACCCTCAGTTCCATCATGCCTGTCTCACTTTTCACCCACTGTGTAATGATTGGTACATAGCATCTTCGGCCTCCTTGGTTGCCAGGGTCCCAGAGCCTTTTTGTGGTTGGAGTTGAAGGTATCTTATGGAGGTCAATTTGGTTTCTGATGGACCTGTTGGTAGGATGAAGCCTGGCCACTCCCTACAAGCCAACACAAAGCCTGTGTCACTGACCAATATGGCAGCGCCCAGCACACGGCAGCCCTGCCCCCAGTGCTCCGAGCTCTCCTTTCTCACTGAGTCCCATTCACTGGTGTTTCTCTGTCTTCCTGCAGGGAAAGTCCCCAATGTCCTCTCTCTGAGGATCTATCTTCTGTGGATGGTTAGCTCCATCTTGTGGCAGAGAAGACAGGAATTACTGACAATGTCCTCTTTTCCAGCATGAAATCAAGTGGACTCCCCTTACCCAACTTTGTGGGAGGACAGGGGTCTCAGCAGGAAGCACAGCCTCCTCTCTCAGACAAGCTTGACTTGACGGATATCAAGGTTGGGGTTCACAGGGTCAGGTGACGGGAAACCCCAAAACGAATTATTTTCGTTATCTGTGATAGGGTTCCCTTTTATAAGGATGCCTTGAAAAGGAGAAACCACAAGGGTCAGGGGAGGGGATGAGCTATGTCCAGTGCCAAAGGCCCTGGTTGAGGCTCTGTCCATCCCACAGCTTCCATGAGCAGCCAATGTGCTTTGTAAAGGCCTCTCTTGTTCACACAAGATCAAGTGGTTCTTGCTGTTGCCACTAAAACTACACCTTGATGAACATGTCTCTGTAACCCACTGACCTCCCATATCCTTAGAGTTTCCTCCCTCAGAGGATGGGGTTCAGCCAAGAAGGACATGTAGCAACCTGAGAGGGTTGGCCTGGCCTGCACCTCTCTGCTGGCCTGGAGCAGGGTCTGGTTGCTCTAGTTAGCATCTGAGTTATGGAGCACGAGTGGCTGGGGAGGATGGAGCATGTCACCGGACAGGGCATGGGTGAGGTGTGTTCCAGGACACAAGGCAGGGAAGCTTGTGGGAGAGGACATATGAGGAGGGTGTGATCAGGCTCTCCTATGCTCTATGGTCATGCCCATTACCCCAATGGCATCACTGCCGGCTTGTCCTCCTCATGATTTCAGGTCTCATGTATAGAATCCGGGATCCCTCCTTTCCAAAACAGTGCTTCCCCTTAATAAAGAGAGCATAGAGGAACCAGCAGGCGGTTCACCAAAATGTGGTTAGATAAAGTGTGTTCCAGTATTGGTGTAAGGAGGAATCATTCCTAAAGAAACAGATTTATGGCACAGACGTGCTTATCACTTACATTATGAGAGTCATAGAATTGGAAATGGCTTGCTTGTTCAAGAGAGAGCGCTGCTGAATGATGTCACTGAGAATGTCCAAGGGGAGAGCAATGGCAGTGCCTGTCCACTGGGGGACATCAGGGAGAACAAGAGTGCAGCCCTGGAATTTCCTCTGCCCCACTCTGTCTCACACACACACACACACACACTTTGAGGGAAAGGCAGGGAAGAAGGACACCATGTGTTATGGGCGATTATTTTTTGGTAGAAGGAACATGCCTTCTTTTTTTCATATTTATATCCTAATTTACTAAATAAACATAGTCTGGATAAAACCTAAAGAACTATTTACCTTATTACCTAACTTGTTAGCAATAATTGAGAATACTGAAGATATTAAAAATGTGAATCATCCTTATGTTCTGCAGACAGACACAGATGGCCATATTGTAGGATTCCAGGCACATGACAATCCCAGAAGAGGTAAACTACCAGAGACAGAGAGAAGAGCATGGTTGCAGGGACTGGGGCGAGGGAATGAGCAGGGAATGATTAGTAGCACAGGTGACTCTGTGATGGAAATGTTGTAGAAGTCAATGGTTCTGTCAAACTCTGAATGTGCCTAATGAGACTTGATATACCATTGAAAACGATCCGAGTAAAATTTTACGTAAACTCAAATTCTACTTTGAGGAAGAAGACCTATTAAGTCGTTTTACAGGTGTATACGAAACACAAATATTACAAAGAAGGCAATGATGGGGAGGGGAGAGCACTGTGTGGGGCGGCAGCCTGCACCAGCTGCTGCTCAGGGGCTGAGGCTAGTTGCTCCACTGAGGCAGGTGGTGGTTCAGGCCGTTCAGGATCCCCAGGAGCAGGGGCAGGACCCTGCTGGACCTCCATGTCAGGCAAAGGGGTCGATGGCTCTTCCACCTCAGGAGAGTGAACTAGAGCCCTGACAACCACCTGTCCTGGCCCCAACAGGGCAGGGGATGTCACTGCTCTTCCCGACGGGTGAGCCAAAGCAGCAGGGATGGCGAGGGCCAGCTCAGGCTCCGAAGATGCAGCGGGTGCCAGAGTGGTTGCTGGGACGAGTTCCTGAGTTAGATCCTGAGGAACAGGATCTTGCTCTGGGGCTTGTGCTGTAGCTCCAAGAAGAGAAAGTATCATCAGCATGGCTGACTTCCCTTTTGCCTTATAAACAAAAGAACCTTTCCCACCACTCAACGGGGTCTGCGTTCACGACCGAACACCTGGAAGGCCTCCCAACCTGAAGCCCGTGGGGACAGGGATCGGAGACTACCCACTCCTCTCGCCCAGCTACAATCTATGGAGGCTTACTCGGTGTGGCCCACCCTGTTTCCTCCTCGGGCCCACATCAGTCACCCCCAGGCCTCCTCACCCCCAGCCTCTGGCTCCGTGGACTCAAGGTGTTGCATCTGTGAGAGCAGAAGCTGGACTAGGCGCTCAGGTCTGAGGCTGGCATATTGAGCACCAGGTATGCAGCAGCATTTTCAAACTAATTCTGGGGGCTGGAAAAAGTCCCCGGGATATTGTTCCAGCCAAGTGCTCCAGATGGAGTAGATGGCCCTAGGGACAGATAAGCACAGAAGTCAGAGGACAAGGCATCCATCCAAATGAATATCCCAGGGAACGCATGTGGTGACCCAGGCCCCCGGGTTTCCAGCTCCTGTCAGAGACCAGTCCTACTCCTTGTCCACCTGGGATCTGGCCCTGATGCCTGAGACAGGCCTGGTCACAGACGGTGGGCTGGCAAAAAGGCACTATGAGTGGGAGTCCTTGATCAATGGTGTGCGCATTTCCGTCCTTCTTAGGGAAGCTGGACACACTCCTCAGTCTGTCTCCTTGCCCACTTGCCACTTGAACTCAACTACATGTGCCGGGGGAGCAGTGGTGTCTTGCCTCACTGCACACACCACTGGTCTGAGAAGATCCAACCAAGGCGGCAACAAAGGGAATGTGTCTCTAGCCAGACCTTCCCTTCCAATACCTCAAACGTTACCTCCTGTGCCCATGTGCTGACTTATTCCCTGGATGCCATGAGTGGGACTCCTTCCACTGACACTAATCTCCAAAAGGTGTGGAATTTATGGTCCTGGAGCTCTCCCTGGGTCTCCTGAGCACCCTCTGAGCACCCAGTGTCCAGGTTCCAACAGACTGCATGTGGTGGTTCCTAAATCCTCAGTTTAGGTGTGCTGGGAAAGCAACTTCACAAGGCAGCATCTCAATGGTCCTGCAACAAGGAAAGATGTTTTGCAGAGCCCTGGGCCTGGCTGAGGGAAAGGCCTTCCTGAGCCTCTTGTCCCTGAGACACAGGAAGCTCTGCCTTACGTCCCAGATTTCATTCTCTCTGTTCCCCCGAAGCGCGAAGAATTTTCGGGACTGAGTTCAAGCGGGCCTGGGACTCAAGTAAGGGAAACACACCCCTGGGCTCTGCAAACTCAAGGAAGGTGGCAGCTACATATAGAAGAACGCAGCAGTGCTGGTGGTTGTGTGTGGCCGCTGTAGAGAAAAGCAAAGGAATGGCTGTGGGAAGAAAAAGCACCAGACAGAAAGAGCCCGCGTGTGTGATGAGTTCCCCTCCCGAGGTTGGCAGCTCATCTTGAGAGAGGAGAAGGCCTGGGAAAGTTCCGGGAAGTGCAAGGACAACCGGAGTCAGCCTGTGAGGTGTTGGGCGCCCAGAGGAACATGCCACTTTCCTGCCCCTTTCGGGTATTTAGTGGAACAACAGCTCTTGAAGTCAAAGGTTCTACATACTCCTCAGAGTGGCAAAGGCCTAAGGACAGGGGCTCCAGATTCCACACATGGCAGAAGCGCCACGGGGAGACCCTGCCTCCCGTCAGGTACTTTCTCTTTGCTTGGGAGAGAACCGTTTCGCAGACCGGGAGAAACAGCATGAGGAAGGTGCCTGTTTCTTAGAGCCGAAAACAAGGCTGTGCACCATCCCCGGAGAAACAGCCCCGCTGCCAACCTCTTGCTGCCGCTTTAACAGGTAGGAGTGCAGTTGAATACAGAAAGCCCGAGGCCTCTTCAAATGAAGATAGAAAAATCATGAGTTTCAAGTCCTGTCACCTCTCCTGACCCTAGAAACATGGCCAAAGCCTGGGGGAGAGAAGGTTGGGAGGTGCTTATGTGCTCTATTCCTAGGAGTTGGTCTGGGTACAGGGCACCTCACGGTGGAGCCCTGGACTCTGGAAGCTCAGAAGGCTTTTCGGAGCTCTGTGGTATCAGATCGGAAACAGAGCGAAGAGGGAAAACGCAGCAGGCACGGACGGCACACATTGTGCCCTGCTTCGCCTTGTGGTCCCAGACAGCTGTCCGCGAGGAGGTCTTTTGGGAAGCAAGAGCAGGTGCGAAAACTTCGCTGCAGAGCATATCCTACTCGGATGTGCATGGGTGTGCGAGTGGACATGGAGGTCAAAACGGCTGGGCCAAAGCCCTAGACATGAAGCCCTGGGGAGCAAGTGTCTCCACAGGGCCCAAAAGCAGCCCCGCGCCTTACCAATCAGACGGGAAAACATCAGGAGCAAGTCCTAGACAGCACTCCGCAAAGCAGGGTAGGGGAAAGTAGCCTCCCTGCCGCAGGGCTGCCTTCTCTTCCTTCTGGAGAGAATCGCATTCCATTGCCCTCCTGACAGACCCAAAAAGGCCCCCCCCCCCCCCCCCCCCCGCGCAACAATAACCGCAGTGCAGAAGGCTATGGGAAGCAGCGCTTGCATGCAGACCTCTGGGAGCCTGAAGAGAGAAGCCTTTCTTCAAAATGTTCTAGGAAGCAAGGGCAAGGGGCTTTTCACTTCCCTCACAGAAAAGAGTGTGCGGGGAGTGCAACTTCACAAGGCAACATCCCTCTGGTCCTGCAAAAATGAAAGGTGTTTTCAAGAGCCATGGGACTTGCCTGAGGGAAAGACCGTCCTGCGCCTCTTGTCCCTGAGACACAGGGAGCGCTGCCTTGTGCCCCAGGTTTAATTCTCTCTCTTCCCCAGAAGCTCAAAGAATCATCTGGATGGAGGCCTGCAGAGCCTGGGGCCCAACTCCCCTAAAGACACCTGGGCTCAGTAGGCTCAAAGAAGGCGGGCGCTGGCCTCTGAAAGACAGCAGTGTCGGCGGCCTGTGTGACTGCGGCAGGGAAAATTAATGGAAAGGTTGCGGGAATATAATGCACCATAAAGAAAGAGCCGGGGTGTGAAAAGAGATCCCTTCCAAAGGTCAGCAGCTCATTTTGGGAGAGGTTAAGTCCTGGGGAAATTCCGGGGAGTGCAAGGAGAACCCGAGTCAGCCTGTGAAGTGTTGGGTGCCCTCAGCAACGTGCCACTTTCCTGCCCCTTTCGGAACAATTGAGAGGAACAACAGCTCTTTGCCGTCTGCTTCTGCACACTCCTTAGGAGGGGCAAAGGCCTAAGGACAGCGGCTCCAGGCTCCACACCTGTCAGTAGCGCCACGGGGAGACCCTGCCTCCCGTCGGGTACTTCCTCTTTGCTTGGGAGAGAACCGTTCCACAGACGGGGAGAAGCAGCGCGAGAAACGGGCCTTTTCCTTCAAGCCGGAAAGCAACGCTGCACGCCGGCCCGGAGAACATGCCCTGCTGCCACCCTCCTGCCGCCCGTTTAACAGGTTGCAGTGCGGTTGTCTCTGGAAAGCCCAAGGCGTCTTCAAGCGGAGATAGACAAACCAGTCGAGAGATCATGAGTTTCAAGTCCTGTCACCTCTCCTGACCCGAGAAACATGGCCAAAGCCTGGGGGAGAGAAGGTTGGGAGGTGCTCGTGGGCTCCACTCCTAGACGTCGGTCTGCGTGCAGGGCGCCTCACGGTGGAGCCCGGGACTCTGGAGGCTCAGAAGGCTTTTCGGAGCTCTGGGGCATCAGATCGGAAGCAGAGCGAAGAGGGGAAACGCGGCAGGCACGGGCGGCCCAGACACTGCCCTGCGTCGCCATTTGGTTCCGGACGGCTGTCTGCGAGCAGGTCTTTGGGAAGCAAGAGCAGGGGCGGAAACTACACAGCAGAGCTTATCCCCCTCGGCTGTGCGAGGGTGTGCGTGTGGACGTGGTTGTCAAAAGGGCTGCGCCAACGGCGGAGACATGAAGCCCTGGGCAGGAGGCTTCTCCACGGAGCCCAAGAGCAGCCTCGTGCCTTAACCGAATCAGAGCGAAGACCTCAGTAGGGAGCCGCAGACCGCACTCAGCAACGCAGCGCTGGTGAAGGCAGCCTTTCTGCCGCGGGGCGGTCTTCTCTTCCCTCCGGGGAGAATCGCGCTCCATCGCCCTCCTGACAGACCCAGGAAGGGACCCTCCCTCTCTGCGCAACAGGAAGAGCGGTTGGACAGGCTGCGAGAAACCGTGCTTCCATGCAAGCCTCTGGGTGCCTGAGGAGAGGAGCATTTCTCAGCTTGCAGTAGGAAGCAAGGGCAAGGGGCGCTTCACTTCAATCACATACGGGAGCGCGCTGGAGCGCAACGTCACAAGGCAGCCTCTCCCTGATCCTGCAACAAGAAAAGTGTTTTGTGAGCCCTGCGCCGGCCTGAGGGAAAGGCCTTCCTGAGCCCTCTGTCCCTGAGACACAGGGAGCGCTGCCTTGCATCCCAGATTTCTTTCTCTCTCTTCCCCCGAGGCGCCAAGCATTTTCAGGACCAAGGCCGAGCGGTGCCCTCAGCGTTCGGACTAATTTCTCTCACTCTAAGGGCCCTGAAGAGTTCTAAATGACTCTGATTCCTCCCGAAAGGCAAGTTGAGTCCAACTGTTTGCTCAGTTTACACCAATCCATAGGATTTTGGATACAGGCTTCCATTAGCAAAGCCTGAAACCCCTAACTAGGGGGAGAGTGAGGACCTAGGGGCATGGCTGGGCCAATCTAACCCAGCTGTGTGGGCTCCACAGGTGTATCAATTGAGCAGAGAAATGAGGCCCTAGGTTAGACCTTTTTTATGTCGAGTGATGCCCGGGAATTGGGAGAGAGACCACAGGGAGGTAGGCAGATTTCTCTTACTTTAAGGATTCTGCACATACGTCAATGGCACGGTTTATTGCTGAGGGGCAAACAGAGACCTGGAGTGTGCCTCAGCATTTCACAATTAGGAAGGCTTTGGGGCCATTCTTCCATGGACCAAAGTCTGAAATCCCCAGCTGGGTTTGTGTTAGGTCCCAGGGACATGGCAGGGTCAATCTACCAGAGCTGAGGCGGGCTTCATGGGGACTCAGTTGATGGCAGTCAGAAGGCAGTGCTCATGCCCTTTTATTTTAACCAGTGAGTACGGAGAATTTGGGTGTGAACTCAGAGTTCAGGCGGATCTCTCCCACTCTAAGGGCTTTTCACAGTTCTAAATGACTCTGTTTCCTCCTGAATTGTAAGCAGAGCCATGGCTTGTACCTGAGGTGGCCCCTATCAGGAGGAATTTGGATACAGGCTTCCATTAACAAAATCTGAATCACCTAACTAGGGTGAGAGGTAGGGCCTAGGGGCATGGCTGAGCCAAGCTAACCCAGCTGTTTTGGCTCCAGAGGTATATCAGTTGAGGACCATCAAAAGGCCATGAGTAAGCCCCTGTTTCCGGCCGTGCGGAACCGGGGAATTGGGGGGTGAGGTGACCTCAGGCCGACAGGCAGATTTCTCCTACTCTAAAGTTCTACAGGTTCTAAATGGCACGGTGTCTTCCCGAGCCCGAGCGGCAAGCAGTAGCGTGATGTGTGTCTCAGCTGTTCCCAATCTGGAGGGCTCTGTGGCCAGTCTTCCTCAGAACAAATTCTGAAATCCCCAGCTAAGGATAGCGTTAGGTCCCAGGGACATGGCAGGCCCAATCTACCAGTGCTGAGGCGGGCTTCTCTGGGGGCTCAGTTGAAGCCAGTTAGAAGGCAGTGCTCATGCCCTTGTTTTTAGAGCAGGGAGGACTCATTGGTCGAGCAGTTTCCTCCCACTCTAAGGGCCCTGTAGAGTTCTAAATGACTCTATTTCCTTCCGAAAGGCAAGTAGAGTCCTATTGTGTGCTCAGTTCACACCAATCCATAGGATTTTGGATACAGGCTTCCATTACCAAAGACTGAAACCCCTATCTAGGGGGAGAGTTAGGACCTAGGGGCATGGCTGGGCCAATCTAACCCAGCTGTGTGGGCTCCACAGGTGTATTAATTGGGCAGAGAAATGAGGCCCTAGGTTAGACCTTTTTTATGTTGAGTGAAGCCCGGGAATTGGGGGTGAGACCACAGGGAGGCAGGCATATTTCCCTTACTCTAAGGAATCTGCACATACCTAAAAGGCAGTTTATTCCAGAGGGGCAAAAAGAGCCCTGGAGTGTGCCTCAGTTTTTCCCAATTAGGAGGGCTTTGGGGCCATTCTTCCGTGGACAAAAGTCTGAAATCCCCATCTAGTGTTAGGGTTCGGGCTGAGGGACCTGCCAGGCCTAATACAACAGAGCTGAAGTGGGCTTCTCGGGGGGCTCAGTTGAGGGCAGTCATAAGGCAATGTGTATGGACAAAAGTCTCAAATCCCAACCTAGGGTTAGTGTTAGGGCTGAGGGACCTGGCTGGCCTAATACACCAGAGCTGAAGTGGGCTTCTCTGGGGTCTCAGTTGAGGGCAGTCATAAGGCAGTGTGTATGCCCATTTATCTTAGCTAGTGAGGATGGGGAATGTGGGTGGCAACTCAGAGGTCAGGCAGATGTCTCCCACACTAAGTGTTTTTCACTGTTCTAAATGACTCGGTTTCCTCCTGAATGGCAAGCAGATCCCTGGCTTGTGAATCACGTGGCCCCTATCAGGAGGAATTTGGGTACAGGATTCCATTATGAAAGACTAAACACCTAACTAGAGTGAGAGGTAGGGCCTAGGGGCATGGCTGAGCCAAGCTAACCCAGCTGTTTGGGCTACACAGGTATACCAGTTGAGGACCATCAAAAGGCCACGAGTAAGCCCCTTTTTCCGGCTGTGCGGAACCGTGGAATTGGAGGTGGGGTGAACTCAGGCCGACAGGCAGATTTCTCCTAATGTAAAGTTCTACAGGTTCTAAATGGCACGGTTTCGTCCCAAGTGGCAAGCAGTAGCGTGAAGTGTGTCTCCGCTGTTCCCAATCTGGAGGGCTGTGTGGCCAGGCTTCCTCGGAACAAATTCTGAAATCCCCAGCTAGGGTTAGGGTTAGGTCCAAGGGACATGGCAGGCCCCATTTACCAGAGATGAGGCAGGCTTCTCTTGGGGTTCAGTTGAAGCCAGTCAGAAGGCAGCGCTCATGCCCTTGTTTCTAGAACAGGGAGGACACGGAATTTGGGGGTGCCCTCCGGGATCGGGCAGATTTCTCCCTCTCTAAGGGCCATGTACAGTTCTAAATGACACTCAAAAGGCAAGTAGAGTCCTACTGTGTGCTCAGTTCACACCAATGCATAGGATTTTGGATGCAGGCTTCCATTACCAAAGCCTGAAACCCCTAACTAGGGGGAGAGTGAGGACCTAGGGGCACGGCTGGGCCAATCTAACCCAGCTGTGTGGGCTCCACAGGTGTATCAATTGAGCAGAGAAATGAGGCCCTGGGTTACACCTTTTTATGTTCAGTAAAACCCGGGAATTGGGGGTGAGACCACAGGGAGGCAGGCAAATTTCTCTTACTCTACGGATTCTGCACATACCTAAATGGGAGGGTTTATTCCAGGGGGCAAAAAGAGCCCTGGAGCGTGCCTCAGTTTTTCCCAATTAGGAGGGCTTTGGGGCCAGGCTTCCATGGACAAAAGTCTGAAGTCCCAAGCTAGGGTTAGGGTTAGGGCTGAGGGACCTGGCAGGCCTAATACACCAGAGCTGAAGTGGGCTTCTCGGGGGGCTCAGTTGAGAGCAGTCATAAGGCAGTGTGTATGCCCATTTATTTTAGCTAGTGAGGATGGGGAATGTGGGTGGCAACTCAGAGGTCAGGGAGATTTCTCCCACTCTAAGGGTTTTTCACTGTTCTAAATGACACGGTTTCCTCCTAAATGGCAAGCAGATCCCTGGCTTGAGCCTCAGGTGGACCCTATCAGGAGGAATTTGGGTACAGGCTTCCATTACCAAAGTCTGAAACCCCTAACTAGGGTGAGAGGTAGGGCCTAGGGGCACGGCTGAGCCAAGCTAACCCAGCTGTTTGGTCTCCACAGGTATATCAGTTGAGGACCATCAAAAGGACGTGAGTAAGCACCTGTTTCCGGCCATGTGGAACAGCGGAATTGGGGGTGGGTATGACCTCAGCCGACAGGCAGATTTCTCCTACTCAAAAGTTCTACAAGTTCTAAATGGCACGGTTTCTTCTGAAGTGGCAAAGAGTAGCGTGTAGTGAGTCTCAGCTGTTCTCAATCTGGAGGGCTGTGTGGCCAGGCTTCCTCGGAGCAAATTCTGAAATCCCCAGCTAGGATTAGGGTTAGGTCCCAGGGACATGGCAGGCCCAATCTACCAGAGCTGAAGCGGGCTTCTCTGGGGGCTCTTTTGAGGGCAGTCAGAAGGCAGTGCTCATGCCCTTGTTTTTAGAGCAGGGAGGACACGGAATTTGGGGTTGCCCTCAGGTTCGGGCAGATTTCTCCCTCTCTAAGGGCCATGTACAGATCTAAATCACACTGTTTCCTCCCGAAAGGCAAGTAGAGTCCTACTGTGTGCTCAGTTCACACCAATCTAGAGGATTTTGGATACAGGCTTCCATTAGCAAAGTCTGAAACCCCTAACTCGGGGGAGAGTTAGGACCTAGGGGCATGAGTGGGCCCATCAAACCCAGCTGTGTGGGCTCCACAGGTGTATCAATTGAACAGAGAAATAGGGCCCTGGGTACGTACCTTTTTATGTTGAGTAAAGCCCGGGATTTGGGGGTGAGACCACAGGGAGGCACGCAAATTTCTCTTACTCTAAGGATTCTGCACATACCTAAATCAAGGGTTTACTCCTGAGGGGCCAGCAGAGCCCTGGAGTGTGCCTCAGCTTTTCCCAATTAGGACGGATTTGGGGCCAGGCTTCCATGGGCCAAAGTCTGAAATCGCAAGCTATTGTTAGGATTAGGGCTGAGGTACATGGCAGGCCTAATCTACCAAAGCTGAAGTGGGCTTCTCTGGGAGCTCAGTTGAGGGCAGTCATAAGGCAGTGTGTATGCCCATTTCTTTTAGCTAGTGAGGATGGAGAATGTGGGTGGCAACTCAGAGGTCAGGCAGATGTCTCCCACGCTACGAGTTTTTTACTGTTCTAAATGACTCGGTTTCCTCCTGAATGGCAAGCAGATCCCTGGCTCGTGCATCAGGTGCACCCTCTCAGGAGGAATTTGGGTACAGGCTTCCATTACCAAAGTCTGAAACCCCTACCTAGGGGGAGAGTTAGGACCCTGGGTCATGGCTGGGCCAATCTAATGCAGCTGTGTGGGCTCCACAGGTGTATCAATTGAGCGGAGAAATGAGGCCCTGGGTTACCCCTTTTTAGGTTGAGTGAAGCCCGGGAATTGGGGTGAGACCACAGGGAAGCAGGCAAATTTCTCTTGCTCTATGGAATCTGCACATACCTAAAAGGCAGGGTTTATTCCAGAGGGGCAAAAAGAGCCCTGGAGTGTGCCTCAGTTTTTCCCAATTAGGAGCATTCCATCACGTGCCAACAGCACATACTACAAGTACACACAAGCACAACCCATACCTCCTCTAACCACACCTACCCAACACCATCCACAGGAGTCATACACCATACACACACATTCCATCGACCTCAAGTCCAACACAGTCACACCCAAAACAACCTATACAAGCTACCCATAGAGATCACCTGCATGGAACATCCATAATACACACAAACACAGAGAAGGCACACAGAGCCCAAACCCTTCTGAACCTCACATGCACAACAAACCGCACCCTACTACCACATGGACAACAAATTCCCCTCACCTACACCTCTCAGATACATCCCACCCACCTGTCACACACAACACGTATGGCACATGCACACATCTGCATACACAAACACACAAAGAATTCGGGCATACACTCCACAAATTCTAAACACTCTGCACACTTGCCACACACACACAGACAGACGTCACCCATGACCATACCACAACACGGGCACAACACACCCACATATCCCTAAACGGGACTACAAGACCAAACATGCAAACCACCCAGAAATCCGGAAACGGAATGCACGATCCCCAAAAGTCTCAGAGTCAACACCGCACCTGCAGCACCAACACGGGTAACTCACCCAAAGACATGCACCACCCATATACCACACTCACACATAACCGTGAATACCCATGAGCACCACATAGAGACCACAAACCCTAATGCGTGCTCGCTCGCGCGCACACACACACACACACACACGCACACACCAGAAGGACCGCAGATGTAGGCAACACCTCCCTCGGAGGCACATCACACCACCAACACAAGCTATCCCTACAGCAGAAACACACACCCCATACTGTCCAAACAACTCCCAGCAGAAACACCACACACCCACACTGAAACCACGTGTATAACACACACCCAGCCCATTCATACCACTCATCATTGGCACGTTTTGCGCAGGAGAATCTCAAACCGCAGAGACATGACCCAGACAACATAGAGACCACGCGCACCTACCCACATCGTTGCGACCGCACACACCACCTCGAGCTCTATACCCACTATCCCTACTCCACACAAAACACAGATCTCCAGCACACAGCACCCACACAAACACAAACGCACCACCACACCACAGACACACTACACTCCCCTATGGACAATCTTGTCGCCAATTTCCCTCACACACACCCATAAGGGAACAA